>JAODAL010018998.1:0-73202 GCA_025379985.1 Phyllomedusa bahiana | reverse complement strand
GTCCCTCTTTTTGTGGGGTTGGGCCGGGAAGAAAACGGGAAGGAGTTGCCCCGCCCTCTTCCCCTCTAGCCCACATCCTACGCCCCTCCTGGCTTGTTTACCCCCTTCTAATTCCCTCCATGTTCAATAGTTTAAATTTTAAAAAAACCAAAAAGTTTTTGGAACGGTTTTGTTATGAAACCCAAATAAAACCCCCCAAAATTTTAAAAAAATTTTTAACTTTTTGGGGCCACTGATTTATGATTACTTTGGTTTAAAATTGTTTTTTAGAGTTAGGCGTTATGTGAGCCTGAAAAATGTCCCCCCAAATAACAGCTTCTGGGGGGGAAAAGGCGCCAGCAAAAACAAAACCCCCTTTAACGGGTTTTTTAAGCGTTTTTTATTCAAACAAATTTGAAATCGGAAGGTTTTTATGGTAAATTCGAAATTTCCCCAGATCATTCGAAAATTTTAAGGGTTAAAATCTGAGCATAAATCTATTTGGGATGCGCCTTTTTGGGCGTTTCCCTGAAAATTTTTGGCGCCAGCAAATAAAAATTATAGAATAAGCAGGAGAATGGGGTGTGCGACGTCATGACTGGGTTTGTGTTGGTTTTGCGTTTGGGGCGGGAAAAATCACTTTCCCCTTTCCGTTTTACATAGAACAGCTTTTTCCCTTTTCAGCCTCATGTCCCTCAGCGTCTCATGGGGAAAAGGACTTCCCGCTCTCCCTGTGGCCACCATCGCAGCGAAATTAGTCTTTTTTCTGCACAAAAAACCCTTTTCTTTTAAGCTTTTGACCTTTCCCAAATTTTTAGTTGATTAAGTTTTTAAAAACTTTTTTATGAAATTTAGTAAAAATTTTTAAAGCAGCATCCAACCGGGTGAAAATCACGGCGGAGGGGGGGGGGGGGGGGGGGGGGGGCCCCCCGCGGGGACCCCAAGACAAGCCTATCTATAAAAAAACCAATAGGTTTAAAGTTCCCCAAAGATTTTAGTTTTAAAATTTTGGGTAGGGGGAATTATATTTTTTTTTAACATTTTGCTATTGAAGTATTTCCGGTTTTTTGGGGCAGTCTGAACTTATATTGGATAAACTTCATTTCTAGTAAACTGCAGGTCTTTTTTGTAGCTGAAAAAACTCCCTTTTTTTTTATTCCCATACCTTTTCGGGATAGGTGTTCAATTTTACCCTTTTACCCCCTGTGACTGTTTATATTTCCAACCTTGCCCCTTAAATTACAATCCAGCAATTTTGGGAAAGTCAGCACTCACACGGGTTGTTTATTGCCAAAAATACCGTGAAAACCCAAAACCCCAAAACAAAACATTTACGTTTTTTTTTTTGACTTTTTGCCCCCCCAGTACTTTTACATTGACGGGCATTTTACTTAAAATTTTAAAAACCAGAAATTTTCAAATATTCACCACAGGTGAATTGAAAGGGTGCAAAAATACCGTTTTATATAAAAACATAACAGATACGTTTTTTTTTTATTTTTGCGCACCCAGTACTTTCATTACGCAGCCTACGAAATCTTAAAACAGAAATTCTATATTCACCCACGGGTGAATTAAAAGGGTGCAAAAAAAACCGGGTTATTAAATCAAAACAAAAACATTACTGTTTTTTGACTTTTGCGCACCCAGTACTGTTCATTGATGCGCACTACGTAAATCTTAAAACAGAATTTCATATTCACCACGGGTGAATTGAAAGGTGCAAAAAATACAGTTTTTTTATATCAAAACTAACATTTTAGGTTTTTTGATTTTTCGACCCAGTACTGTTCTTTGACGCAGCATTTTTCTTAAATCAAAAACACAATTCATTTTTCACCACAGGTGTTTTTAAAGTTGCAAAAAATACAGTTTTATTATTCAAAACAAACAGTTACGTTTTTTTGACTTTTCCCCACCCGTACTGTTTCATTACGCAGCATCTACGTAAATTTTAAAACAGCAATTCTAATTCACCACAGTAAATTTGAAAGGTGCAAAAAATACCGTGTTTTATACGAAAACATAAAAGATACAGACAAAACAACTCCTTTTTTCCCCTTTTTAATCGGGGGGTCAGACGGGTTTTTAATGGCAACTGGGGTCCAGGACAGGTATAGTAAAAGTCCAAAAACAAAAATGGGGGGTTTGAAAGACTCCTTTTTTCCGGACTTTTTAAATTGGGGGTCATGCAGGTTTGGGGGCTCATGCTGTGGCCCGGGACGGGTATAGTCAATGTCCAAGGAAACAAAAATGGTGGTTGAAAGACTTTTTTTTTCCGGCATTTTTTAAATGTGGGGTCACATTTTTGGGGCTCCTCTGGGGCCCGGACAGGTATATCAATGCCATGAAACAAAAATGGTGGGTTGAAAACTCCTTTTTTCCCGGCACTTTTTAAAATGGGGGGGTCTGCGGGTTTGGGGGCTCAGCTGGGGCCCCGACGGGTATAGTCAAATGTCCATGAAACTAAAAGGGGTTTAAAAGACCCTTTTTCCCGGCACTTTTTAAAGTGGGGGTCACATTTGGGGCTCAGCTGCGCCCGGACGGGGATATTCTTTCCAGTTCAAGTAACATGAGGGTTCAAATCTACGCCTTCGGCATTTTTTTAATTTTTGGGGGGTGATGCGGGTTTAAGGGTCAGGCTTGGTACAAGACGGGGATATAAAGGGTCTGTAAATTTTTTTCGTGACTTTTAAACCAAGTGTGTTGCCAAAAAGTAGACTACCCAAATTGACTGTTGTGATTTTAAAATTTCAGCTTCTCCAGCCTTTTTTTGGGTGAAAATGAAGGTGTTTTTGCCTCCCATAACTTTAATGGTCATCGGCGAATCGAGCTCACTATCGAAAAACCTTAACGTAGGGGCCGACTATAACTATCACGATCTCATACCCAAAAGCAATCGCTCAACCTATCCCAACTATTACGTCCATGTTTCCCCTTAAGCTTGCTGACACCCCCTAACTAACTAATCTAAGTTAACTTTCCTGTCTAAAATCGCAAAAAAAAACCCTTGTGCCTGCATGCATGCAAGCAAGCAAAAGAGAAATAGTCTGCTCATACAAAGAGTCCCACCGGGGAAATGGCGTTCACAAGGGGAAAAGAGTGAAAAACAATAACATGCTTATGTGATTTTACACCAAGAGATCCCCAACCTCAGGATGACATTTGTGACACTTCTCCGTGCTCTGCACTGATTGGATGGTAAAGTGCAGGAAGCGAAAAATCAAACTAAAACTGGCATGTCGAACACAGATTTTTCTGACTGTAAAATTTCGCTTCGGGTTTGATGCTAAACACAAATGTTTGATCAAACTTTAATTTTTTCGGAACGGTTTTGACACCCATCTACAACCCCCAGACACTCAGGTATGAAGCTCATCCAGGGGGCACATCAATGTGACCTGTGGCAAAAATTATGGTGCTGTCACCAAGGGCCAAACAGGAACGATACCCGAAACAAGGGCCCGTACACAAAAAAGATGTGGGGGGCCTAAAAACATGGGACAATGACTTTCCGCAGCCCCAATACCCGTCCTAAAAAAAGGCACCAAAAATCCCTAATCTGTATAACAGAGAAACTCCCATAATGTCAATATACAACCAAAAAGAATGGAGTCATATCTCATCAAAAAAATTAAATTTTATTATATCAAAAAATATATTAAAAACCACATACAAAAAGAGGAACCAATACACAAACGGAGGCACGGTGGTGGAATTAGCTATAAATAGAGACCCATATACATACACAAGTGCAACATTATAAATGGGGTAAATGTGTCTTGTACTAAAGCAAAAAATGCTCATTATTTGATATAGAACAAGTGTCTGACACATATAACCTACAAATTGTCAAAATGAACTTTAAACATCTCTCAAAAAAAAGCCCATTCCGAATTAATGAAAAATACCTCAAATGTAAAGGCACCCCAAGATAGAGAAAATGTGGGCCAGTTCCCTATTAGTAAGGTATAATAGCCATAGTTCAGCTCAAGGTTATATTGCTCCAACATTTACCCATCATAGTGAGGAAGGGATGCCAACACCACCGGTCTCCAGTCCTGACGCGTTTCGCAACCAGAGCTTTCTCAAAGGACCTAAATCTACTGCCCACCATGCCTCCGTTTGTGTATTGGTTCCTCTTTTTGTATGTGGTCCCTAATATCCATGTGTTTGCTCAAACTGTCAGAAACAGACTCCATGAGTGAGGTATGAGGCCCAACGTCCACAAGTTGGTGTTTTGCTTACAGACCAAAACCGTGCAGGGTGATTGGCATTTGCCAGAGAACACCAAGGTTGGTAGATTGGACATCTGGCGTCTTGTTTTCTTCATGGATGAGAGCAGATTCACACTGAGCACATGTGACAGACATGAGAGAGTCTGGAGATGCCATAGAGAATGTTCTGCTGCCTGCAACATCCTCCAGCATGAGCAGTTTGGTAGTGGGTCAGTAATAGTGTGGGGCCGCACAGCCCTTCATGTGCTGCCAGAGGTGGCCTGACTAGGTACCAGGACCCTTAGACCCATTGTGAGACAATATGCACTGGGCAGGGTCCTGATGCAGGACAATGCTCGGCCTCATGTGGTGAAGTGTGTCAGCAGTTCCTGTATGAAGAAGGCATATAGTCTCTAACCCTGGTGGCCAGTGGACATGTGTGGCCCTGCTCTAAGTGTGGCCCCAGCTAAGTGTGACTTAATACCAGACTATGTAGCCCCATGGAACTCCTTCCCTCTGGACTGACCAACTCTATTTCTCATTCACAGGTATGTCGCTACTATCAAAAGTCTAATTTCCCATCGTCCTTGCTGTATGTCTCTACTATTCAAAATCAACTCCCATCGTCCATTGCTGTATGTCTCTACTATCAAAAGTCTAACTCCCATCCTCCACTGCTGTATGTCTCTACCATCAAAAGTCTCACTACGATAGTCCATTGCTGTATGTCTCTACTATCAAAAGTCTAACTCCCATCGTCCATTGCTGTATGTCTCTACTATCAAAAGTCTAACTCCCATCGTCCATTGCTGTATGTCTCTATTATTATTATTATTATTATTTATTTTTGAGCGCCCTTGGTTCCAGAGCGCTTTTACTTTTCGGGTTTTCATACATAACAAGGTCAAACAAGTACAAAGGTGACAAATTACTAACTAACAACTGGTACAGAAGGAGTGAATCCCTGCCGCAAGGGCTTACACTCTAAAAGGAAGGTGGGAAGAGACAGAAGGTGAGGGCCCGACATGGTTGTTGGTAGTGTAGTGAGAGCAGGTTATTGTTGGTTGTAGGCAATCCTGAAGAGAGGGTTTTTTAGTTGCTTTTGAGGCTGGTGAGAGTGGGGGAGAGTCTGAGGTTTTGGGGCAGTGAGTTCCAGAGTGTGGGTGAAGCCACGAAGAAGTCTTGGGGACGATTGTGTGGACTGATAAGGGAGAGCAGAGAAGAAAGGTCCTGTGAGGAGCGGAGGTTGCGTTTACGGGAGATATCGGAGATTAGAGCAGAGATGTATGGAGGGAGAGGTTATGGAAGCCTTGTAGGTCAAGGTTGCTAATTGAAAATGATTCGCTGGCAATGGAAGCCAGTGAAGGATTGGCAGAGGGGAGCAGCAGAGGAGTTTTCGAGGAGAGAGGTGAATCAGACGGGCAGCAGAGTTAAGGGTGATTAGAGGGGAGCGAGGGGGCTAGCTGGGGGCCACAGAGAAGGATGTTGCAATAGTCTAGGCGTGAGATGACGAGGCATGGACGAGCATTTTTGTGCTTTAGAAGTTAAGGAATGAACGGATACGGGAGATAATTTTCAGGTGGAGCCGGCAGGTTGAGGTGAGTGTTTGGATGTGTGTTTTGAAGGACAGATTGGAGTCAAGGGTTATCCCAAGGCAGCGGACTTGTAGGCTGGTGAGAGAGTTTAGCCATTTTACTATGATGAAGAGATCAGTGGAGGGGTGGAGTGGGACGGTGGAAAGATGATGATTCAGTTTTTCTCCATGTTTAGCTTCAGGAGACGTGAGGAGAAGTAGGAGGATATGGACGAAAGACAGTCAGGGATCCGGGAGAGTAGAGAGTAGAGAGGTAACCTCAAAAGTCTAACTCCCATCGTCCATTGCTGTATGTCTTCATTGTGTAGTACTACAATTCCCTATGCTTGGCTGTATCTCTTTGATGTGTACTCCAGTGTAGCCATATCTGTTATCATAACGCCATCTTTCCCTTTCCCCACCCATTAAAGTTGATCCAATGAGCCTTTTGAAATTTTCCCCTGTAATCTCGTTCCTATTTGCCCCCACCCCCAAATCTGCTAATTAGGCAAACACGACCCCTCCCACTTCTTGTTCACATCTGATTGTCAGTTGGGGGTAAGCCTATATATAGCTTTTAACCCTGGTGGCCAGTGGACATGTGTGGCCCCAGCTAAGTGTGACTTAATACCAGACTTAAACCAAGATTGAACAAGGATTGCAAGGTAACACCTACACTCTGTTCCCACTAATAGCCTGCCTAAACCCCGTCTAACACTATGCTTTTCTGTTCTTCCCATTATCGGCAATCTCCAACTCTCTCCCTTACACTTATTGCTTATCCCCAAACTCCCTCGGTGGACAATGAGCTCTATCTCCCCTGCATTCTACCCTCTCACCTGTCTGTGCCACCAACCTCTTCCCCATGTTATTGCCCCCGTACCAAACAAACCCTGCCAACTACAGGGCTTTTCCCACTCCCACCTTCTCACCCTCTCACTGCCTTCTGGCTTCCGGGGACATATCCCCAACCCAGGGCCACCCCAGCATCATTCCCACCATCGTCTCTGCCTCTTTGAACAGATTTACCACTACAATTCCGTTAACCACTTCACCTGAAACCACATCCCTCTGACCCCTTCCCCCTAAACCCTCCTCCTTGGAGCTCTCGGTAATGCAAAAAGGTCTGAAGTAATAAATTTCCTACATACATGACTTGTTCATCTCGCGCAACTTACTCTTCCTTGGTCTGACTGAAACCTGGCTGACCCCCTCTGACACTGTCTCCCCTGCCGCACTCTCTCTTAGCGGCCTCCAACTTACCCACACTCCTCGCCCTGGTAACAAGCATGGCGGAGGTGTCGGCCTCCTCCTGTCTGACACCTGTTCCTTTGTCCCCACTCCACCTCTGCCTTCCCTCACACTCTCCTCCTTTGAGGTGCACTCTGTCCGCATCTACGCCCCCTCCAACCTCCAAGTGGCTGTTATCTACCGACCGCCAGGCCCTGTCAGCACCTTTCTCGACCACTTTTCTTCCTGGCTTCTCCACTTTCTTTCCACCGACATCCCCACTATCATCATGGGAGACTTCAATATCCCAATCGACAACCCCCACTCTGCTTCCAACAAACTCCTTTCACTCTGCTCCTCCTTCGACCTCTCCCAGTGGACTTCAGGAGCCACTCATAAAGATGGACACACACTGGACCTCATCTTCACCCGCCTCTGCCCCCTATCTGACCTCTCAAACTCACCCCACCCCATATCTGACCACAACCTGCTTACCTTCTCCACCATCTCCACCCCACTTGCTCCTCCTGCCGCATATCCAGTATGACCCCGCAGGAACCTTCAAAGCCTCAACCATCTGACTCTCTCTGACTCTCTTGCACCTCTTTCAACCATCTCCTCATTTAATGACCCAGACGCAGCCACCACTTTCTACAACCACACAATCACCACCACCCTTGACTCAGTCGCTCCTCTCACATACAACAGAACCCGCAAAGTCAACAGACAACCCTGGCACACAGACTCCACTAAACAACTGAGGCGTGCTTCCAGAATTGCAGAACGCCGCTGGAAGAAAACTAGCTCCCCCGATGACTTTGCCTCATACAAACAATCACGACATACATTTAAATCTGCACTCACCTCAGCCAAACAGGACTATTTCACCAACCTCATATCCTCCCTGTCTCACAACCCCAGACAATTATTCAAAACCTTCAACTCTCTCCTCCGTCCCCCAGCGCCTCCTCCCCCATCCCTCCTCTCAGCAGATGACTTTGCCAATCACTTCCTTCAGAAGATCAACCACATCAGAGAAAGCTTCAGCACGCAGTCCCCACCACCCTCCTCTACTCTTGCAAACTGCTCCTCCCCCTTAACCTGCTTCCCCACTGTCACTCATGACAACATTTCCTCTCTACTGTCCAAATCCAACCTCACTACCTGTAGTCTTGATCCACTGCCATCCCACCTCATCCCAGACCTCAGTGCTTCTATCATCCCAGCCCTCACCCATCTCTTCAACCTATCGCTAACCTCTGGCATCTTCCCTTCCGCCTTTAAACATGCTACTATCACTCCAATCCTTAAAAAAACAACCCTTGACCCCTCCTCTCTGTCCAACTATCGCCCCATCTCACTGCTCCCTTTTGCTTCCAAACTCCTCGAGCAGCACGTCTATCTTCAGCTGTCCTCCCACCTCTCCTCCAACTCTCTTCTTGACCCACTACAATCTGGTTTCCGACCCCACCACTCTACCAAAATCGCCCTAACCAAGGTCACCAATGACCTAGCAACTGCCAAAGCCTCACGCCATTACTCTGTGCTCCTCCTCCTCCACCTGTCCTCTGCCATTGACACTGTCGACCATTCCCTCCTGCTACAAATCCTCTCCTCCCTCGGCATCACAGACTTGGCTCTTTCCTGGATCTCCTCGTACCTCACTGATCGGACATTCAGTGTCTCTCATTCTCGCTCCACCTCCTCCTCCCGGCCACTCTCTGTTGGTGTCCCTCAGGGGTCAGTCCTGGGCCCACTACTCTTCTCTCTTTACACCCTTGGCCTCGGTCAGCTCATAGCCTCACACGGCTTTCATTACCACCTCTTTGCCGACGATATCCAACTCTACATCTCCGGCCCAGATGTTACCTCTCTGCTCTCCCGGATCCCAGACTGTCTATCGTCCATTTCCTCATTCTTCTCATTACGTCTACTAAAACTAAATGTGGAGAAAACAGAACTCATCATCTTTCTCCCGTCCAACTCTACCCCTTCCCCTGATCTCTCTATCTCAGTCAACGGCTATACACTCTCACCTGTTCCTCAAGTCCGCTGCCTTGGGGTAATCCTCGACTCCGCTCTATCTTTCAAACCACACATCCACAACCTTACCTCTGCCTGCCTCCTCCACCTGAAAAACATCTCTCGCATCAGTTCGTTCCTCAACTCCGACACCACAAAAATGCTGGTACATGCCCTTGTCATCTCCCGCCTAGGATACTGCAACATCCTTCTTCTGTGCCTCCCGTCTAGCACTCTTGCTCCCCTTCAAACAATTCTCAAACTCTGCTGCCCGTCTTATCACCCTCTCCTCGCTACTCCCTGCCTCTCCCCTCTGTCAATCTCTTCACTGGCATCCCCGTTGCCCAGCGAATTCATTTCAAGTTGTTAACCCTGACCTACAAGGCTCCCCTTGTATACACGCCGCTGGCACTGCATGTCTTTGGGCCGGCTACGGGCCGGCCCCCGCTCGCTCCCCCGCTCCCGCCCCCGTTCACACGGCGTAATTGCGGGGCGGAATTACGCCCCGCAGTTAAGCCTTGTGAACATAGCCTAAGGCTCCTCATAACCTCCCCCCATACATCTCTACCCTAATCTCCTGATACCTCCCTCATGTAATCTCCATCCATAACCTGTCCCCTCATACATCTCTACCCTAATCTCCTGATACCTCCCTCATGTAATCTCCATCCATAACCTGTCCCCCCATACATCTCTACCCTAATCTCCTGATACCTCCCTCATGTAATCTCCATCCATAACTGTCCCATACATCTTACCCTATCCGATACTCTCTCATGTAATCTCATCATAACCTGTCCCCCCCCATACATCTCTACTGATCTCCTGATACATCCCCTCATGTAATCTCCATCCATAACCTGTCCCCCAATACATCTTACTATCTCCTGATTTTTTTTTTTACCCTAATCTCCTGATACATCCCTCATGTAATCTCCATCCATAACCTGTCCCCCCATACATCTCTACCCTAATCTCCTGATACATCCCTCATGTAATCTCCATCCATAACCTGTCCCCCCATACATCTCTACCCTAATCTCCTGATCCCGCCCTCATGTAATCTCCATCCATAACCTGCCCCCCATACATCTCTACCCTAATCTCCTGATACCTCCTCATGTAATCTCCATCCATAACCTCCCCCCATACATCTCTACCCTAATCTCCTGATACCTCCCTCATGTAATCTCCATCCATAACCTGTCCCATAATCTTACCCTAATCTCTATTACATCCCTCATGTAATCTCCATCCATAAACTGTCCCCATACATCTCTACCCTAATCTCCTGATACCTCCCTCATGTAATCTCCATCCATAACCTGTCCCCATACATCTCTACCCTAATCTCCTGATCCCTCCCTCATGTAATCTCCATCCATAACCTTCCCCCATACATCTCTACCCTAATCTCCTGATACCTCCCTCATGTAATCTCCATCCATAACCTCCCCCATACATCTCTATCCTAATCTCCTGATACCTCCTTCATGTAATCTCCATCCATAACCTGCCCCCCATACATCTCTACCCTAATCTCCTGATACCTCCCTCATGTAATCTCCATCCATAACCTGTCCCCCATACATCTCTACCCTAATCTCCTGATACCTCCCCTCATGTAATCTCCATCCATAACCTGTCCCCCATACATCTCTACCCTAATCTCCTGATACCTCCCCTCATGTAATCTCCATCCATAACCTGTCCCCCAATACATCTCTACCCTAATCTCCTGATACCTCCCCTCATGTAATCTCCATCCATAACCTGTCCCCCATACATCTCTACCCTAATCTCCTGATACCTCCCTCATGTAATCTCCATCCATAACCTGTCCCCATACATCTCTACCCTAATCTCCTGATACCTCCCCTCATGTAATCTCCATCCATAACCTGTCCCCCCATACATCTCTACCCTAATCTCCTGATACCTCCCTCATGTAATCTCCATCCATAACCTGTCCCCCCATACATATCTACCATAATCTCCTGATACCTCCCTCATGTAATATCCATCCATAACCTCCCCCATACATCTCTACCCTAATCTCCTGATACCTCCCCTCATGTAATCTCCATCCATAACCTGTCCCCCATACATCTCTACCCTAATCTCCTGATACCTCCCTCATGTAATCTCCATCCATAACCTGTCCCCCATACATCTCTACCCTAATCTCCTGATACCTCCCTCATGTAATCTCCATCCATAACCTCCCCCCATACATCTCTACCCTAATCTCCTGATACCCCTCATGTATCCCTCCATACTTCCCCCAAATCATACCCTAATCTCCGATACCCCTCATGTAATCTCCATCCATAACCTTCCCCATACATCTCTACCCTAATCTCCTGATACCTCCCTCATGTAATCTCCATCCATAACCTCCCCCATACATCTCTACCCTAATCTCCTGATACTCCCTCATGTAATCTCCATCCATAACCTGTCCCCCATACATCTCTACCCTAATCTCCTGATACCTCCCTCATGTAATCTCCATCCATAACCTCCCCCCATACATCTTTATCCTAATCTCCTGATACCTCCCTCATGTAATCTCCATCCATAACCTGTCCCCCCATACATCTCTACCCTAATCTCCTGATACCTCCCCTCATGTAATCTCCATCCATAACCTGTCCCCATACATCTCTACCCTAATCTCCTGATACCTCCCCTCATGTAATCTCCATCCATAACCTGTCCCCCATACATCTCTACCCTAATCTCCTGATACCTCCCTCATGTAATCTCCATCCATAACCTGTCCCCATACATCTCTACCCTAATCTCCTGATACCTCCCTCATGTAATCTCCATCCATAACCTCCCAATATAAATCTCTACCCTAATCTCCTGATATCCCCCTCATGTAATCTCCATCCATAACCTGTCCCCCCCATACATCTCTACCCTAATCTCCTGATACCTCCTTCATGTAATCTCCATCCATAACTGTCCCCATACATCTCTATCCTAATCTCCTGATACCTCCCTCATGTAATCTCCATCCATAACCTATCTCCAACCATACATCTCTACCCTAATCTCCTGATACCTCCCTCATGTAATCTCCATCCATAACCTCCCCCCATACATCTCTACCCTAATCTCCTGATACCTCCCTCATGTAATCTCCATCCATAACCTGTCCCCCATACATCTCTACCCTAATCTCCTGATACCTCCCTTCATGTAATCTCCATCCATAACCTCCCCCCCATACATCTCTACCCTAATCTCCTGATACCTCCCTCATGTAATCTCCATCAATAACCTCCCCCCATACATCTCTACCCTAATCTCCTGATACCTCCCTCATGTAATCTCCATCCATAACCTCCCCCCATACATCTCTACCCTAATCTCCTGATACCTCCCTCATGTAATCTCCATCCATAACCTCCTCCATACATCTCTACCCTAATCTCCTGATACCTCCCCTCATGTAATCTCCATCCATAACCTTTCCCCCCCATACATCTCTACCCTAATCTCCTGATACCTCCCTCATGTAATCTCCATCCTTAACTTGCCCCCTATACATCCCTACCCTAATCTCCTGATACCTCCCCTCATGTAATCTCCATCCATAACCTTCCCCCCATAAATCTCTATCCTAATCCCTTGATACCCCCCTCATGTAATCTCCATCTGTAACCTTTCCCCATACATCTCTACCCTAATCTCCTGATCACTCCCTCATGTAATCTCCATCCATAACCTCCCCCCATACATCTCTACCCTAATCTCCTGATACCTCCCTCATGTAATCTCCATCCATAACCTGTCCCCACATACATCTCTACCCTAATCTCCTGATACCTCCCTCATGTAATCTCCATCCATAACCTCCCCCCATACATCTCTACCCTAATCTCCTGATACCTCCCTTATGTAATCTCCATCCATAACCTGTCCCCCCATACATCTCTTTGTGAAGCATATTAGGGAGGGAGCACAATATGAAGGTGGAGACTTGCTTTACAGTAGCCAGAATACGGGGAAGTAGAACGGCCTGGGGTAGATATCAGCAAGGCATGATGGGATCTGTATTCTGCTCCCCACATGAGGAGCACTGGGGGCAGCAGTTGGACAAATATGTCAGTTATACATGATATGTTGCTCTATGTTTAGTGACTCTCAATCTCCTGTTAAAATTTTTGTCAAAACATCAGAATACCCCTAAATGACACTGGACATAAACTTACATCCCTGTGCCGCTAAGGGGCTATGTAGCGGGACTGCACCGCTAATTGCAGTCAATAACCACTGGTTAAAGCGCGGGATGGAGCCAGTCCCATAAGACGTGGCAAGATTGCCGGGTCTCGATTCTTTAACATGGCAGCTGAAAGCCTTGTGAAGGCTTCTATTGCTGTCATGTTTTTTGTTTCTGAACTTCCTGCCCCAGGTAGGAAGTAGTAAAACCACCATCTTTGTACAGCCTAATGAATTGTCTATGCAGTGTATTAATGATTGTGCCCTAGTGGTCAAGCACCCTATCAAGCATCCTATGGGGACTCAAAGTTACATTAAAAAATGTATAAAAATATATAAAAAAGACATTTAAAGTTCTAATCCCCTCCCTTTTGTCACTGTAAATAAAATAATAAAAAAGTTCCCCATATTTGGTTTTGCCGTGTCCTTAAAAGTCCAACCTATTCAAATATAACATCATTTAACCCGTGTTTTGAATACCGGAGAAGAAAAAAAGTTCCCAATGCCAAAATTGCGTTTTTTTGGTTATTTCACGTCCTCTAAAAATTGGAATAAAAGTAATCAATAAGTTGCATGTATCCCAAACTGGTACCAATAAAAATGTCCCTAAGTGTCTGTAGGTGTTAGTATAAAAAGTTATTGGTCACAGAAAATGGCGCTGCGTAAACTACAAAAATGTTTAATTTTCTTTTAGTGCCAAAACATAACGAAAATCCGTACATGTCTGGTTTAGCCGGAGTCGCATCAACCTGGAGAATACAGAAAACACAATTTATAGTGGATAGTGAACGTCCTAAAAAAAACACCTCAAACATGGCGCAAGGATGTTTTTTCACATTTTGCACCACGTGGGATGTTTTTGCGATTTCCCAATATATTCTATGGTACGATGAATGACACCGTTATAAAGTCCATCTTGTCTCTCAAAATAAAAGCCCCCATACATCTATATAGGTGAGAAAATAAAAAAGTTATGTCTCTTGGAAGGTGAGGAGTTAAAAACGAACGTGTCATATTTAAAATATATAAAATCACTATTTAGAATATATATTGAAAAAAATGTATATATATGTATGTATAACAAATTCAATAAAATTTGCATACCCTATGTAGAAGAGAAGAAGGGGAGGCGATGATAATTCCCTAAACTGACCATACATTATAAAAATATATACATGCGGGGATGAATACTATTAAAAAAAAAAAAAAAATCTCTTTTCCTTTCTCTTCTCTTTTTTTTTTTTTCTTCTCTCTTAAGCTATGTTCACACGGCTTAAAATGGGCCGTATTTCGGTCCGTAATTACGCGCCGAAGTGCGCAAATTACGGGCCGAAAACGGCCCATTCATTACGCTAATTCACAGTTCTCATAGAGAACTATGGATTACGTCTCCTCTCCGCCGGGCGGGGAGATAATTGACATGTGAATTACTAGGCGCAAATACGCGCCGCTAGCAATTCACGTCTATGTGCCGGCGAAGTGCCGGCCCCCTGCTCAGTCCCCCGCTCCGGCCCCGCCCCCGGTCACATGCCGTAATTGCGGGGCGTAATTACGCCCTGCAAATACACCGTGTGAACATAGCCTTAGTTTACAAGATGATTTCCTGAACTTCATTGGAACCAGCTGGTCTCAGTGTGTCCAACTTGTACATCCAAAAGACCTCTCTTTGGCTCAATCTTTTAGGTCTATCGAGTGTCAAGGGGTGAATCTGTTCAATGGGTTGGATGGTAAATTTTGGAATCTGACTATTGTGTACTTGTTGGAAATGTCTTGGTACACTATAAACCATCCGACCATGTACTACATTATATCTATGATTTACTAGGTGTCTACACAATTTTGTTGTAGTCTTGCCCACATACTGGATACCGCAGGGGCATGTAATTAAATAGACAACGAAAGTGCTTGTGCAAGTGAGATGTTCTTTGATTTTGAAAGTTTCGCCAGTCGATGTTGATTTAAAATGATCACTTTTCACTATTTGGTGACAACATTTGCAAATTGGGTGCCCACATGTAAAAGAACCCTTTGGGTTGGTTGTATCAGCAGAGTTTTTATCATTAACCAGAGTATGCTGTCTTAAACGTGAAGGTGCCAGTATATTTTTGAGCGTGCGTGCTCTGCGATATATATATATATTTTGGTTGCTCAGGAATAGCATCATTGAGCCCAGGATCCCGTAATAAGATATTCCAATGTCTGTTAATTATGCTCTGAACCTCTTTGTATTGAGAGTTTTGGGTGGTGATGAAACCAAGGTCAAATTGTTTAGTGTTTTTTGGTTTACGATTTTCCCCTTTGAGATAGGTCTTTTGATCATGTATGGCTGCTTTTTTTATAAGCCCCTTGTAAGAGATCTTTAGGATATTTTTTCTGCAAAAATTTTTCTTTCAGAGAAGCAGCTTGTAATTCAAAGTCAATATCTCTCGTGCAATTTTTCTTCAGACGTCTAAACTGGCCATACGGGATGTTTTTCAACCACTTTTTTTGGTGGTTGGAACTGTATGCCAAATAATTATTTGAGTCTGTGGGCTTGAAATGTGTTTTTGACACTAATGTGCCATCATTAACAAATAGATCTACATCCAGAAAGGTAATTTCACTTGGATGAGCAGTAGCTGTAAAAGCAATGCTCCATAGGGTGGAGGTGTCAGTGCAGTGACAGGTTCTGGGTGGAGGCGTTGGTGCATTGATTGGTACTGGGTGGTTGATTGATATGGAGGGGTGCAGCACTGTGGAGAGCTTTATGGATGAGAGTGATTAGTTTACAGTATTCTGTACTAAAAAAGCAACCAGCGCAGTGACTAACATGGGTGGAAGTGTAGGTGCATTGACAGGTACTGGGTTGAGTTGTCAGTGCTGTAACGAGTGCTGGTTAGAGGTGTCAGTGAAGTGACGGGTACTGGGTGGAAGCGCCAGTACAGTGACGGTTACAATGTGGAGGTATCCTCACATTGATGGGTACGGGGTGGAGGTGTCCGTGCATTTATGGGTACTGGGTGGAGGCAGTGGTGCAGTGACGGGTACTGGATGGAGGGTTGGTGTAGTAAACAGTATGGGTTGGAGGCGTCGGTGCTGTGATGGGTACAGGGTAGAGGTGTTGCTCCAGTAATTCAGGTCTTTAGTCTGCTTGTCTTCAGAAAACTGTTGGATTTCTTGTGCATCATCTTTAGAAGAGGCTCCCTTCTGGGACGACAGCCATGCAGACCGTGCAGTGTGGTATAAGCACTGACCGACTGATCCTTGCCACCTATATAACATCTGCAGCAGCACTCATCTCTGGATATGATGCCGAGCATGTGCACTCAGCTTCTTTGGTCGACCATGGTGAGACCTGTTCTGAGGGGAACCTGTATTAAACCTGTGTATGGTCTTGGCCCCCGCGCTGCAGCTCAGTGTCAGGATGTTGGCATCTTTTTATAGTCTCGGCCATTTTTATGTAAAGCAACAATTATTTTTTTCAGCATGAGAGAGCGATAACACCAAATGTAACACCCATTCACACCTGAGAGCTTGTAACACTAATGAGTCACATGACACCGTAGAGAGAAAATGGCAAATCCGGCACAATATGTCTATGTCACTCTAGAGGTGTACTCACTTTTGTTGCCAGCAGTTTAGACATTTATGGGTGTGTTGAGTTATTTAAGGGAACACCAAATTTACACTGACATAAAATTATACACTGACTACTTTACATTGTAAAGTTTCAGAATCTCATGAAAAGATAGAATTCAAGATTTACTATAATAGAAGGGGTGTACTTACTTTTGTGAGGTGTGTGTATATAGATAGATAGATAGATAGATAGATAGATAGATAGATAGATAGATAGATAGATAGATAGATAGATAGATATTGCAGTCTTTGTTCTGGGAGAAGAACTCGGCCCTTAAATGGGTTCATTTTCTGTTGCAGGCTCTGTCCTGGGACGGGGTATCCACTATGAGTGTAGGTATATACACTGCTCAAAAAAAATCCCACATCCTGGATATCAATTAATGAAATATTCCAGTGTCAATTCTTTCTTCATTACATAGTGGATTGTAGTAAGAAAACATAAAAACAATCAATGACAATCACAATGAATCTCCCATGGAGTCTGGATTTGGATTGATCCTCAAAATCAAACTGGAAAATCAAATTTCAGGCTGATCCAACTTCAGCTGCTGCTACAGGGAGGAGGCAGGACGGATCGTACGGCTTTCACCATGCCCCCTGCGACGCTCGATCTCCTCGGCTGGCAGCTCTGCGAGTGAGGAGTTCCCTGGGAGTTGCGTGACAGTGTAAGCAACGAGATCACGTCACGCTGCTTACCCTGCTCACCAGCTCCGGGACATGGACGCAGGGACCATGGCGAGGTGAGGTTATGATTTTTTAAATTTATTTTATCATTAGCTGCAGGGGCTATTACCTGTCTACATGGGGGCTAACCTGGCTACATGGGGGCAGCTACCTAGCTACATGGGGGCTAACCTGGCTACATGGGGGCTAACATGGCTACATGGAGGGTTAACCTGGCTACATGGGGGCTGACCTGTCTACATGGGGGCAGCAACCTAGCTACATGGGAGCTAACCTGGCTACATAGGGACTAACCTGGCTACATGGGGGCAGCTACCTAGCTACATGGGGGCTAACCTGGCTACATGGGGGCAGCTACCTAGCTACATGGGGGCTAACCTGGTTACATGGGGTGGCTAACCTGGCTACATGGGGCTGCTAACCTGGCTACATGGGGGCAGCTACTTAGCTACATGGGGGCTAACCTGGCTATATGGGGGCTACTACACAACTATAGGGGGCTACTACACAGCTGTAGGGGGCTACTACCTGGCTACATGGGGCTAACATGGTTACATGAGGGCTACTACATAGCTCCAGGGGGCTACTACATGGCTACAGGGGAAATATTACATGGCTATAGGGACAACTATCTGGCCACAGGGGGCTACTACATGACTACAGTTGGCTACTATGGGCTACTGTCTGGCTAAAAGGGGCATATTACATGGCTATCATATGAGGTACTATTTATGGGGAGTTTGTATAGAGATAAGAATTGGTAGAGAAGTGCTGATAAAGTGAGGAGTCTAAGATGTTTGTTTTGTAAATTCTACAGTGAAGAGTTGTGGCCGGCAGAAGTCGTCATGGCGGTCTAGGACAGATGGAGATGAAGAAGAGAAAGAGAACAACTCTTCAGAGACGTCTCCTAGGTAGAACTTTACTGTAATCGATTATATGTCTGCAGAGCCTGTGTACAATTGGTATCCACTACTGTATGGTCACTGTATGCCAGTTATATAGGCTGTAGTATAATGGTTTGCAGTCGGTAATGGTCAGTTTGTATTATTCAGTCACTATATGGTGGTGATATGTGGCCATGGTGTGGTGGTATTATTTGGTCACTATGTGCTGGTGAGATGTGGTCACAGTGTTGTGGTATTCGGTCACTATGTGGTGGTGATATGTGGTCTTAGCAGGATTCTGGTTTTGTGTAGCAGTGTTATTTGGTAACTGTATGACTATTATTTAGTAGTTTTACACGTAAGTACATTGTAGTAAAGCTTTTTGTGTATTTGGTTGACGGTGATGCATCGTGGCGCATTATGTTATGGGGGTGGTTGGCGAAATTACTTCCCCTTGCCCTGAGTGCAGTTTAGCCTACGAACGGCCCTGGGCCTCCACATGCCTGTATGACCTCTCTACAATGCCTGGGCATGCGCCTTATGAGGTGGCGGATGTTCTCCCGAGGGATCTCCTCCCAGACCTGGATTAAAGCATCAGTCAACTCCTAGACATTCTGTGGTGCAATGTAGTGTTGGTGGATGGAATGAGACATGATGTCCCAGATGAAAGAACTGCTGACACACTTCAGCCACATGAGGCTTAGCATTGTGATGCATTAGAAGGAACCCAGGGCCCACTGCACCTGCATATGGTCTCACAATGGGTCTGAGGATCCCGGTATCTAATGGCAGTCAGGGCACCTCTGGCTAGGACATGAATGGCTGTGCGACCCCACACCATTACTAACCCATTGCCAAAGCACTCAGGCTCTAGGATCTTGCAGGCAGCAGAACATTCTCCATGACGTCTCCAGACTCTGTCACGTCTGTCACATGTGCTCAGTGTGAACCTGCTCTCATCCATGAAGAAAACAAGGCACCAAATGTCTATTCTACCAATCTTGGTGTTCTGTGACAAATGCCAATCGCCTGGCACGGTGTTGGGCTGTAAGTACAACACTGACCTGTGGACACTGGGTCCTCACACCTCCCTCATGGAGCAGACACATGTTTGAGCAGACACATGCATATTAGTGGCGCCTGGAGGTCATATTGCTGGGCTCTGGCACTGATCCTCCTGTTCCTCCCAAGACCACCTCCACATCTCCTGGTGTACTGACGTGTCTCCTGGTATCTGCTCCATGCTCTGGACACTGTGGTGAAAGACACAGCTAACCTTCTTTCCACAGCTCGCATTGATGTGCCATCCTGGATGAGCTACACTACCTGAGCAACTTCTGTGGATTGTAGACACCGCCTCATGATACCTCTAGGGGTGAGAGCAATGACAAAATGCAAAAGTGACCAAAACAACAGCCATAGAGGGTGAGAGCAGAGAACTGGTCTGTAGTCACCACCTGCAGAACCGCTGCTTTATAGGGGTTGTCTTGCTAATTGCCTATGATTTCTACCTGTTTCTGCTCCATTTGCACAACAGGAGAAATTGATTCACAATTGGAGTTGATTCATAACCGGATAGATTGATTTCACAGAAGTGGGATTGACTTGAAGGTACATTGTGTTTGTGTTCCCTTAATTTTTTTGAGCAGTCTGTATGTACATAATATAACTGTATATAGAGTGTGATCTTGCTCTCAATCCTCCTCGTCTTCTTCAGGGTCCTCAGGTCCAGGACTCTCACAGCTAAAGACAATGGCCCTTTTCATCAATGAACCCCCAAGGATGGACAAGGACAGAGACCTCAGGACCACGATATTAGACCTCACCCTGGAGATGATCTACTTGGTAACTGGAGAGGTGAGAGTCTCACATGACCTCGCTCTTCTGTCAGTAACATGTGAATGATGGGAAAGGTGAGGGGTTCTTAGAATCTATGTAGTGATCAGTGTCTCCCCATACACAGGATTACACAGTAGTGAAGAAGTCGTCTGGAGAGTGTGTGGCCCCCCCATGTATCAGGAGGACGGAGCAGCACCCAGAGCCCCGAGCCTTCACCTCATTCACTGATACAGAAGATCCTAGACCTGACTACCAGGATCACTGAGCTGCTGACTGGAAAAGAAAGGGGTGACTGGGAAGGGAAGCTGGGATATTATACATAACACAGGGGATGATGGGTGTGGATGATGAGAGGTGAGGGGAATGCTGGGACATTATACATAACACAGGGGATGATGGGTCTGGATGATGAGAGGTGAGGGGAATGCTGGGACATTATACATAACACAGGGGATGATGGGTCTGGATGATGAGAGGTGAGGGGAATACTGGGACATTATACATAACACAGGGGATGATGGGTGTGGATGATGAGAGGTGAGGGGAATGCTGGGACATTATACATAACACGGGGGATGATGGGTCTGGATGATGATAATGGATCATCCTGTTGTTAGGTTCCTATAAAGTGTCAGGATGTCGCTGTCTATGTCTCCATGCAGGAGTGGGAGTACATAGAAGGACAGAAGGCTCTGTACCCAGAGGTCATGATGGAGGATCATCGGCCGCTGATATTACAAGGTGAGGAGAGATAAGACACAGCAGGGGGTGTCATCACCCAGAAAGTAGTCTCTCTGTCTCGTCTTCTCATAGGATTGAAGTTGATGAGACTTATATGATATATAGACAGATATCCCGCAGCTCATGTATCCCTCACTGTTTGTTCCCTATAGATGGATCCAGCAGAAGAAATCCAGCAGAGAGATGTCCTCTGTATTCCCAGGACTGTCCAGAGGGAAATGTCCCAGAAAATTATCAGGTAGAGGGAGCTGAAGTCTCCTCTAAATATGACCAGAATGGAACAACCTGCACTTATATCACTGGTTTTGTCTCTTTAGGGGGAAGATCTGATTGATATTAAGGTTGAGGATGAAGCAGAAGAGATGGACGTCCCAGGGATCCTCAGGTAGATGAGCCCTATACACAATCTGTATACGGGGTGTGGACCTCCTGCAGTCACAGATGGGCTCATAGATATTTGGGGGTCTCTTATGTTGATCTCTGCTGTACTGAATTGTTCCATATGTCACATCAGGGTGAAGATCTGACTGATACTAAAGTGGAGGCTGAAGAAGAGAAGATGAGGATTGATGAGCTGAGGATGAGTGACGTGAAGGAGGAGATCCCAGAAGATGTGACCAAAGGTGAGTATTCAGTGGTTTCATCAGGGACCCTGTGTTATACCTGGTGTGAGGCCTGAGGAGATGTCTTCTCTTCAAGGTGTTCTTTGAGTCCTGCAATACATGAGGCTTAGGATCAGGTTTTGGGATTCCCCTGCTGTGATGAACATCTGCACTGACAGCTGGGATCTGAGGACTCTTAGTAGATCCACTTTAGCCCCACAGTCAGGGGTCACATAATAGAGTTCTGGAGGCAAAAAAGGAAAATCCATTTCATCCTTAAGGTCAGAATTTGTGAAGGGATAAATAGAACCTGAGAGGAAGTGACTCCCTTCTATATATTATGGACACTTCTTGCAGTGTTTCTGAGGCTGGAGTTGGGATCTGCTCTCAGTTGGGTTAGCAGAGGTGCAGTGACATCTGTCTGCTAGAGGGCCGCATACACAGTAGGGTTAGCAGAGGTGCAGTAACATCTGTCTGCTCCGGTCCCCATACACAGTAGGGTTAGCAGAGGTGCAGTGACATCCGTCTGCTCCAGGGCCCCATACACAGTAGGGTTAGCAGAGGTGCAGTGACATCCGTCTGCTAGGTGGTGCCCCCTTGGGATACACCGTATGGGGTTTGCAGAGGTGCAGTGACATCCGTCTGCTCCAGGGCCCCATACACAGTAGGGTTAGCAGAGGTGCAGTGGCATCCGCCTGCTCCGGGGTTAGCAGAGGTACAGAGACGTCTGTCTGCTCCGCAGCCCCATTCACAGAAGGGTTAGCAGAGGTGCCTACCTAGGACTGTTTGCTGTTATGGTAGACTCACTTTGGTCACCACATGGTTTATTTTGGGGGTGAGCTGCTTCCATGTTACTTCCCCATATGCACCTTCGTAGCCGATGTTTACCTCTGACATCAGTGATGCATGGAGCTCCATTGTTTCCACGTCTTATTTCTCCACTCACGATACACTTTCCACACCGCAGCCGCGAACAGATTATAAAATAGGAAAGCCAATAAACAATCCTTTTTGGAACTTTTAAAAATCGCCCCTTATATTTATAATGGCACACCATACGTACACCATACGTATCCACCATATGTACCCAGCAAACCAGTACACCACTGGATATTCCTGCATGAGCTACGTGACATTGGAAGTAGAAAGTGGTCATAATAAGTGGTCCTGTTGGATCCATCTCTGACTTTGTCCAAAATAACATAGTAAAAACTGTATGAGTGTTCCCGCCTAAAAAGAATGTTTATAATGTTTCCCTTTTGTGGTTGGGAAAAAAAAAACAGAAACATTTTTAATTTTAACAGAAAAATTCCGTAAGATCGCTGAAGGAGACTGCATGTCCTCGCTGAATTATAAAATAGAAGAAGATATCACGCAGCACTCTTCAGGAGAAAACTACAATAACCTGAATGTCCATCCAGGACAACAGAGTACAGACCTGTCGAATACTTCCCCCAATGATGAGGAACCTTTGGCTGACCCACCACAGATGGTTACCATGAATACAGGACAAAAAGGTTTCCATGTGGTCAATGTGGTAAACTGTTTACAAAACGCTCAGGTATTGTTACTCATAGAAGAAGTCACACAGGAGAGAAGCCATATTCATGTTCAGGATATGGGAAGTCTTTTACAGAGAAAGCAAGTCTAGTAAAACATGAGAGAATTCACACAGGAGAGAAGCCTTTTTCATGTTCAGTATGTGGGAAATCTTTTACACAGAAATCAGCTCTTGTTATGCATGAGAGAATTCACACAGGGGAGAAGCCTTTTTCATGTTTAGAATGTGGGAAATCCTTTACACAGAAATCAGCTCTTAATATACATGAAAGAATTCACACAGGAGAGAAGCCGCATTCATGTTCAGTATGTGGGAAAGGGTTTATACGTAAATCACATGTAGCAAAACATGAGCAAATTCACACAGGAGAGAATCCTTTTTCATGTTCAGTAGGTGGGAAATATTTTACACAGAAATCAGCTCTTGTTATGCATGAGAGAATTCACACAGGAGAGAAGCCTTTTTCATGTTACGAATGTAGGAAATCGTTTACACAGAAAACAAATCTGCTAAAACATGAGAGAATTCACACAGGAGAGAAACCTTTTTAATGTTCAGTAGGTGGGAAAGAGTTTACATATAAATCAACTGTAGTAAACCATGAGAGAATTCACACAGGACACAAGCATTTTTCATGTTCTGAATCTGATAAACACACACCATTAAATTCACACAGGAGCGAAGGTTTAATGTTCCCTAAGAGGGAAATGTACAGTAAATGTGAACTTTGTTGAGAGAAGTCGCACAGAATGTGGAGAATGTTTTATTATTAAAGAAAACCTTTGATGTTCCAACACCTGAGATTGTTCTCGGATATAAATCAGCCAGTAACAGTGTGTAAGTTCTATAACAATATACAGAACATTAGTGCATTAGGTCTGGGGGTTAGTGTAAGTCTGAACAATAAAAGGTAATCCTTCACATTAGGGATCTCTCCGACCGCGCTATAATAAATATGTATTATATATATTGTGGCTTTTTTATAATTTCAGTTCACATTTCTTCATTCCGTGGAGGGTGATAGAGTCTGTATTGGAGACTTACAGTAAACCTATCCATAGTTTCATAGTTTCTAAGGCCGAAAAAAAGACGAGACGTCCATCCAGTTCAGCCTGTTGTGCTAAGGTGTTGATCCAGAGGAAGGCAAAAAACTCCAATGAGGTAGAAGCCAATTGTCCTCATTTTAGGGAAAAATCCCTTCCTGACTCCAATCTGTCAATCGGAAAAATCCCTGGATCAATGACCCCCCTCCAGAATTCTAGACATTATAACCTGTTATATTATTACGCTCCAGAAATGCATCCAAGCCTTTGAACTCTGTTAGTGAATTCACCATGACAATTTCCTCTGGCAGAGAGTTCCACAGTCTCACTGCTCTTACAGTAAAGAATCCCTTTCTATGTTTATGTAGAAACTTTCGTTCCTCAAGACGTAGAGGATCCCCCTTGTTCTAGATGCAGCCCTGGGTATAAATAAATCTTGGGAGAGATCTCTATATTGACCTTTGATGTATTTAAACATATTTATTATGTCCCCCTCCCTCTTAGGAACATAGATTCTAGAGCTCTAGATATAACCAGCTCTCACCTTTACTAATGCAGATGGTTAGAAACTCCGGGTAGTGTGTATCCTCTGGGCCACCGTGAGCTCAGATTGTGATACTCGCCGTGGCAGCCGAAGTGCGGGACAGAACACTGGACAGAAGCAGTCCCAGGCGGGTGACGGACTTGATACAGCAGCAGATAACAGCAGACAGTAGCAGATTGGTAGAACGTCATGAACAGCAGGAAACAGGTGCACTGGACAGTGCAGGGTTAATGCAGGTACTCGGGAACATTGGTAACACAAGGGTTAATCCAGCAGTAGCACAACAAACAGGGGTCAAGTCCTAAGGATGCACACCAACGAACTGACGCTGGAGCAAGGGCAAGAAGTTCTATAAGTAGCCAGGGGTCACAGGTCACAGAACAGAAAATTGGGACAGGGTTGCATGCACACTCCTAGAGGGCGCACATGCACACACAGGATGCCAGAGAGCCTGAGCATGAACCGTGACACCAGCGTGCTAATAAATTCACAAGTTGTCAGGCCAGAGCAAAAAAGAAGGACTAAAGCACAGCACACAATGCAAGGGAGATATTACCGAACACCCCCGCCGGAGGTGCTCTAACTCCACGTGATACTAGCGCAGCACACACAGTGCAGGAGATATTACCTAACACCCCGGCCGGGGGCGTTCTAACTCCACATGATACTAGCACAGCACACACAATGGCATGGTGAAAATATTAAACATAACACCCCCGAAGGTGCTCTAAATCCACATGATACTAGCACAGCACACACAATGCAGGAGATATTACCTAACACTCCAGCCGGGGGCGCTCTAACTCCACATGATACTAGCGCAGCACACAATGCAGGAGATATTACCTAACACCCCAGCCGGGGGGCGCTCTAACTCCACATGATACTAGCACAGCACACAATGCAGGAGATATTACCTAACACCCCGGCTGGGGGCGCTCTAACTCCACATGATACTAGCACAGCACACACAGTGCAGGAGATATTACCTAACACCCCAGCCGGGGGCGCTCTAACTCCACATGATACTAGCACAGCACACACAATGCAGGAGATATTACCTAACACCCCAGCCGGGGGCGCTCTAACTCCACATGATACTAGCACACACAGTGCAGGAGATATTACCTAACACCCCAGCCGGGGGCGCTCTAACTCCACATGATACTAGCACAGCACACAGTGCAGGAGATATTACCTAACACCCCAGCCGGGGGCGCTCTAACTCCACATGATACTAGCACAGCACACAGTGCAGGAGATATTACCTAACACCCCAGCCGGGGGCGCTCTAACTCCACATGATACTAGCACAGCACACACAGTGCAGGAGATATTCGCTGACACCCCAGCCGGGGGCGCTCTAACTCCACATGATACTAGCACAGCACACAATGCAGGAGATATTACCTAACACCCCAGCCGGGGGCGCTCTAACTCCACATGATACTAGCACAGCACACACAATGCAGGAGATATTACCTAACACCCCAGCCGGGGGCGCTCTAACTCCACATGATACTAGCACAGCACACACAATGCAGGAGATATTACCTAACACCCCAGCCGGGGGCGCTCTAACTCCACATGATACTAGCACAGCACACACAATGCAGGAGATATTACCTAACACCCAGCTGGGGGCGCTCTACTCCAATGATACTGTACAGCACACACAATGCAGGAGAATTACTAACACCCCAGCCGGGGCGCTTACTCACGTGTTTATAGCGCAGCACAACAATGCAGGAGATATTACCTAACACCCAGCGGGGGCGCTCTAACTCACATGATACTGCACAGACCAATGCAGGGATATTACTAACACCCAGCGGGGCGCTAACTCACTTATACTAGTCGTACACCCAATGAGGAGATATACCTAACACCCAGCCGGGGGGCTTAATCACATGATTAGCCAGCAACAAATGCATGGGAGATATTCCTAAACCCAGCGGGGGCTCTAATCCTGTCTAGCACAGCACACATGCAGGAGTATTACCTAACCCCAGCCGGGGGCGCTCTAACTCCACATGATACTAGCGCAGCACACACAATGCACGGGAGATATTACCTAACACCCCGGCCGGGGGCGTTCTAACTCCACATGATACTAGCGCAGCATATTAGCACACAACCTAAGTGTGCTATAGCCTGAAATAAGCCTGGGCAGATTATCAAACTTTATTAAACAAAATACAGTCAAAATAACCAAAAATATATAAACACACACACAAGTTACATAAATGCTAAAATTACTTTTAGTTTATTTAAGATTATTAACCCCTTCTCACCACCAAGGCCTTTTTTTTTCACGTTTGTTTTTCCCTCCTCGCCTTCCCAAAGCCATAACTTTTTTATTTTTCCATTTACATAGACATACGCAGGCTTTTATTTTGCAGGGCAAGATGTACTTTCTAATGTTGTTATTCATGTTACTGTCAAAATGATAAATTAGGGGTAGAAGTATCTTCTCTACTCCTTTATCCAATTAAATGTCTCCTCCGAATTATATTATTATTACAGCTGTCGACAGCCGGAGCTCGAGAGATACAACCCACACGTTCTGTCTGAGGCATAAATCTGCCTTATTAACAGGAAGTAACAGTTTGATATCTTCTACGTATTAAGAATCACATGATCATTCTATCACTATATGATTGGTTCATTGGCTGTTGAGATGGCAGACTAAAAGTAAGACCTCATAACATCTCCTAATTTGCATCTGCGCAATGTTGCTAGGCATTTATCTGATAACGAATATTCCTGAACTTGTCTCTATATCGTCCGAGAGAGGAATTTCTTTGGTTTCTTGATATAACTTCTCGTTGAAGCTGGCAGTGCATCCGTTCCAAGTAAAGCTGTGTGAAAGATATCTGATACTTCAATAAGGATGTATAGCAGTAAAAGCAGTTTAAAGAAACTATCTGATGAGCTTAATAAGAATGTAATGATGAAACAGATTTTGATGTTTTTTCCTTAAATCATCAACTTGACAGTCCCCCCTAAAAACATCAGAATCTGTTCTAACGCTCCCCCCTAGAGTGTGAATGATGATTGATGCTCTTCCTTAAGCTGAGCAAGAATGGGTAAAGGTCACTCTCCTTAGACAGCAGGGTGAGCAGGTGGAGCGGGTGTTGAACCCACTGAACCACTGTCAGGCTTGCTCCAAGGAGCGTAACCAAGCAACCGCCGGCCTCCTTGCAGAGCCTTTGATGGTAAGGATGAAAGTTGACCAACGACCGCCAGGTTCCAACTCAGAGCAGTCCCTGGCAGAGGCAAACTATGGATTGTTTACAATCTCATAACCCTCAATGATTCTGGAGAGTCATGATGGAGGTGGCGTTCAATTGTTCAGCTATACCTTGTAAGGCATCTCGGGTGTAATTATCAAACCTCTGTTGATTATAATAGATGCAATTTATCCATTCCACACTTTTGATGATTGTTATTTGGGGCGTTAGTGATTCAAACCCTGCTTTGACCTGATCCCTAGCTTTGAATTCATCAGGCACCCCCCTTGGTTGTCCCTTTTGCATTTCCACACACATCCAGACTAGACAAACATATAAAAGGATAAGGGAGAGGTTCATAATGACTTATTGGTTGCAGTCACTTTCTTGCAGTGTGACGCATGCATCCAGGTGGGTCTTCCTTCAAGTTTCACTGAAGTTTGGGACACCAGGAGTTCTTTGTATGGTCCTTCAAATCTGGGCTCCAGAGAATCTCTGATGTGTTTCTGCACCCACATGAAGTCACCAGGTTGTAACTTTGATCAGAGTCTGGATCTGGAATGGAGGAGAACACTATGGCATGGATTAGTTTCAATTCATTACACAGATTTATAACATATTTTACAAGGCTATCATTCCCTGCGCCCAACTGCTGTGGGTAAAACCTCCCTAATCTGGGCGGGCCTGAGAATAATATCTCATAAGGAGTGAGACCAGTGGGCTGCCTAGGGGTATTTCTGACAGTATAGAGTGCAAAGGGTAGGATCTCAGGCCAGGGAAGAGATGTTTCTTTGCTAGCTTCCAGAATTTTGTTCTTCAGAGTGTGGTTCATTCTTTCCACTTTTCCACTGGATTTAGGATGGTAGGGATTTTGCAGGCCGAGGTCAGCTCCTATTAGTTTCCAAATGTTTCTGGTTACTTCTGCAGTGAAGGCAGGTCCTTGGTCAGATTCAATAACCTCAGGGATCTCAAATCTGCATACCAATTCAGTCAATAATTTCTTCACTGTGGTTCTGGCAGTCATGTTGGTAACTGGGTAGGCTTCAGGCCATCCTGAGAACATATCCACCACCACTAGAACATACTTGTATTTTCTACTCTTGGGTAATTCAATGTGGTCAATCTGGATCCGCTGGAAATGATATTGTGGTTTAGCCAAATGCTTCCATGGTGTTGGCCTCAGTCCTCCGGGATTACAAGTATTGCATATTTCACACCTTCTAGCATAGCTACTGTAATATATATACTGTCACACTGCCCAGCGAACGGGGAGGTGGATCCTCTGGTCACCGCGAGGAGTTGGCGTAACCTACACCAGGGAGCGAGTCTAAGTGGCCCCTTGTATTCAACGAACGCTGCAAGGCAGGATGGACTTTGCCACAGGAAACCCCCAGGTCGCTACCCCCGACGTAGGACCCAGTGGTGACAGCCGAAGCAGACAGGATAGTCACAGGACCAACCAGAGCGTGGAACCGGAGGTAGGCAGGACCGCCAAGGCAGGATAGGCCAGGCAGAGACAGGACGTGGCAGATGACAATGGCACAGAAAACGTAAGCAGGACGAGGAACACGAACAGACGGTAGGGAATACTCTAGGAACAGCACGAGGACGTCACTAGGGTATGGACACCAACAACTGGACGTGAAGAACAGGAAACGGCATCCTTAAAAAAGCTCCCGCAAGAATTGGATTGGATAGGAGCACAATTACCTGTTGCGCGCTGGCCCTTTAAACCTAGGGAACTGACATGCGCGCGTCCCTAGTGGGGAGGAAGGTGCAGAGGAGCACACCTGCCGAGGAGAAAGCAGGATAGGAGCAGGTGAGCATGGGACAGGCAGGAGCTGGGAGCGAACAGCAGCCCTAAGTGCAGTGTGGGAACGACCAGCAGATCAAAAAATCAGATCAGATTGGACGCATAATATCAAAAATAAGCAAAAAGCAATACACACTTCTCTATCCTCGAAGTGGGATAGGGGTCTGCTTAGAGCATAAGAGGTAAGTCTGGCACTAGGACTTCATTTGTGCAATAAAAAAATATTCAGTCAGATTCATAGAGGTCTGTAAAATGTTAGTTAATAGGTAGAGAGAACAACGCGTTTCTCCGGCACTCGTGTCCGGCTTCCTTAGATTGTGGTCAAGGTTCAAATTTTGCGGGGTTTTCATAGAACTACATTTCTCCCAGGTTTTTCTCTTAGATCACAGCGATCATGTTGTTATGCCTGCAAAAATAATATACACTTCAAAAGGTACATAAACAAGCACAGTGCACAGTTATCACCTCTTGCGTCATCTAGTATTTCTTAGAAATATTATACAAGCAACCAAAAGTAGCAAAGTTGTGATAGCACAAAACTATGTCACTATCTTAGGTTGTAAACGACTAGGGAGTAATGAGCTAGTTTTGTGACTGGGAACATGCTGAGGGCTCATGGTGCATGTCTGGTGTCAAGTGGCAAATGACTCTAAAGATGTGAATATTAAATCAGGTGCACATGATACGACGCCGCACCTCAGGACTCAGCAGAGCAAGCGCTTGAACACAGCGCGTGCTGGAGAAAGCCGTCTCTGATAATATTACTAAAGAATGCTGTGTTACATATTTCTATAGATTGTAAAGCAAAAGTAACAAAAACAAAACACATTAGGCCAAAATTATTTGTGTCCTATATCACCTCATTACATTGCAGCTAGAGATGGGCGAATTTCTCAGAAATTCGGTTCAGACACTTCGCCGAATTTTCCGGCAAAATTCGTTTCGTTCCGAATTACTTTGGCACGATTTCGCGTTAAAAAACAGCTGTTTCCAGGCTACACAGAGCCTGCGGGGAGCTGTAGAACGTTGTGCCATGCTTAAATATGCAGAGGAAGCTTGGTTTGGTCTTCATACAATGTTGTGTTTTAGTATGACACGCACATGACTGCCGCCGCTCTTAGAATCGCTTCACTATAAAATTCCCTGGGCACTTAAGAGGGCAAAACTGACCAAAAAACTGAAGCGGGAATGTAGCCTGATAAAGTCATGCCGGCGAAAGCTGGAAAAAAACAAGCTGAGAGCTCAGGTGGCAACATTAGTGACAGAGTGTGGAGGTGACGGCTGCAGCCACAGCAGCATGAGGTCAGGCAGTGGCACAATGACATTCTGGAGGTGGCAAAACAGTAGTAGGCCACAGAGTGGCACAATGACACAGTGTGGAGGGCACAACAGCAGCAGCATGAGGTCAGACAGTGGCACAATGACATTCTGGAGGTGGCAAAACAGTAGTAGGCCACAGAGTGGCACAATGACACAGTGTGGAGGGCACGACAGCAGCAGCAGCATGAGGTCAGACAGTGGCACAATGACATTCTGGAGGTGGCAAAAACAGGAGTAGGCCACAGAGTGGCACAATGACACAGTGTGGAGGGCACGACAGCAGCAGCAGCATGAGGTCAGACAGTGGCACAATGACATTCTGGAGGTGGCAAAAACAGGAGTAGGCCACAGAGTGGCACAATGACACAGTGTGGAGGGCACGACAGCAGCAGCAGCATGAGGTCAGACAGTGGCACAATGACATTCTGGAGGTGGCAAAAACAGGAGTAGGCCACAGAGTGGCACAATGACACAGTGTGGAGGGCACAACAGCAGCAGCAGCATGAGGTCAGACAGTGGCAAAATGACATTCTGGAGGTGGCTAAAACAGAAGTAGGCCACAGAGTGGCACAATGACACAGTGTGGAGGTCACGACAGCAGCAGCAGCAGCATGAGGTCAGACAGTGGCACAATGACATTCTGGAGGTGGCAAAACAGTAGTAGGCCACAGAGTGGCAAAATGACATAGTGTGGAGGGCATGACAGCAGCAGCATGAGGTCAGACAGTGGCACAATGACATTCTGGAGGTGGCAAAACAGTAGTAGGCCACAGAGTGGCACTAGGACACAGTGTGGAGGTCACGACAGCAGCCTCAGCAGCAGCATGAGGTCAGGCAGTGGCAAAATGACATTCTGGAGGTGGCTAAAACAGGAGTAGGCCACAAAGTGGCAAAATGACACAGTGTGGAGGGCACGACAGCAGCAGCAGCATGAGGTCAGATAGTGGCACAATGACATTCTGGAGGTGGCAAAACAGTAGTAGGCCACAGAGTGGCACAATGACAGAGAGTGGAGGTGACGGCGGCAGCCACAGCAGCATGAGGTCAGACAGTGGCACAATGCCAAAGTGTGGAGGTGGGTTGCAATACGAGTCCCTGGGGTAAGAGTCACGAGTGTGGATGGCGATCAGAATAGGTGGGAGGAAAACTGTCAGACGGGGATGTGTGGCCCATCAGGTCATTGGGTCAGTTTACACATTTCCCATAGACAAGCAGGTTCTCCTTGGGGTAACGATGGCCCCCGCCGCACTGAACACCCGCTCTGATGTCACACTACTGGCTGGGCAGGACAGCTTCTCCACTGCTAATTCGGCAAGTTGCGGCCACACATCCAGTTTGGCTGCCCAGTAGTCCAGCGGATCTTCTAACTGGGGTGGCAGAATGCTGTCCAAGTAGGCCACCACCTGTTGGTTCAGGGACTGCTCCAGGTCCTGCTGCTGCTGGGGACTACCCCCCTCACTAGGCGGGTGAAGGAAGCTGCTCATCAGTGACTCCAGACTTAGGTTGCTGCTGATGGAGCTGGTACTGCTCCTACCCCCCCACCTAACCCCTGCAGCCGCGGCAGTAGTACGTGAGCGCTGAGGAACCCCCCGGTCAGACCTGTCAGTGGCCAACTGAATACGGAGGATTTCCCTATAGTATTTGAGTTTGTCCTCCCTCTCAATAGCTGGGAAAAAGTCTCCCATTTTTGACCGGTAGCGAGGGTCCAATAGGGTGGATAACATTATTCTGAAGAAAGCCGACAAGGGTGGATCCATCGTCCTTATGGATAAGATTAATTATATTAATGAGGCAGAAAGACAGCTAGGAGAAGAAGGGGTTTATGAAAAAATTAAGGAAGATCCAACAGCTCAGGTTAAAGGATTGATCTATGGAGTATTAACAGAGGCGGTGATGCAAGGTCTAATTGATCCAAGCACCTCAAAATTGCTCACTGTTGAGTCCCCCCGCACTCCTCTGCTTTATTTAGTCCCTAAAATTCATAAATCCCCTACTGAGACACCTGGCCGCCCGATAGTTTCGGGGATCGGGTCGGTATTCCAACCAGTAGCCGTTTACATCGATAGTTATCTGCAGGGAATTGTCAGGGGTCTTCCCCGCTGTCTTAAGGACACTAATGATTTTTTGAATCAAATTGAGAAAATTGACATGTCTGAAGTCACTTTGATGTGTACCTTGGACGTTAAAAGTTTATATACATGTATCCCACATGAAGAAGGTATACAAGCCATTAAGAACAAAACTTTATGCGATGCCAGTCTCTCAAACAGATTTATTTGTTTTCTGCTCGAGTTACTGGACTTTTATCCTCACGAAAATTATTTTCGTTTTGGACAGGATTGCTATTGGCAACGGCAGGGCGTTTCGTGGGTTTCCCCGTCGCGCCCTGCCTTGCCAATATTTTCATGGAATCTTTTGAGGATTTGCATGTCATGCACAATCCTTGGAGCTGTCACATAGTTATGTGGCAGCGTTATGTGGACGATGTCTGCATGTTTTGGAGAGGCAGCGAGGAGGAGTTGGATGATTTCATGCGGTATATCAATGCGGCACACGCCCAGATTGCATTCACTCTTGAAAAAGATCTTTGAAACCTACACTTCTTAGATGTTACTTTAAAAAGGGAAAGGTGCTAATATATTACTCACTATATTCAAAGGGAGATAGACAAAATAAACTTACTTGATAGTCGTAGCCAACATGCCCCTAGTGTTATTAATGCCACCCCTAAAGGACAGTTCCTCAGGGCTCCCCGAATTTTTTCCCTTTCTTATGAGAATTATCAACTCCCAAAAAGAGAAGTTAATCCAGAAGTTCACTGCAAGAGGTTACTCTAAAGAGTTTAGTATCTAAGAAGGAGAAGAGGTGGGTGCCTGTCACGCAATGAAGCGCGGGCTCCTAAACCTAGAGAAAGCGATCATAGATGCGGATATATTTCAGTGTATGATTCCCATGCTAACCTAGTTAGGAGAACTATCAGGAAATACTGGCATTTGTTGCAAAAAGATCAAAAATATGGCCATTTTTTAAAAAACCTACCCTAAGTTTATTTATCAGAAAGGAAAATCTATCGGTAATTTTGTTGTACATTCAGACCTTAAAAGAAATTTAGCCCAACAATTTCTTCAGGGCTCAGAGAAGGGGTACTTACCCTGCCTGGCTTGTCATAAAATTTCAATGGTATCATAAAGGGGGATTCTATTGCACATCCATCACAAGGTACTCCGGTCCCTATCCGTGGCTTCTTCACATGTACCACCAGCAATGTTATATACTTACTCAAATGCCCATGCGGCAAATGTTATGTTGGTCAGACATCACGTATGATACGTGTTAGGCTCAATAAAATTGATCTCAAAATTTGTTTGTATAAGTCCCGGATGGAAAAAAAACCCACGTGAGGCTGAGCTGAAGGCTCGGACCAACAACAAAAACAAAAAAGTTTGGTGAAACGGGGTCGCTAGACATTTCTTTGAGAGCTCACACAATGTATCTGACTTGCCGCTGGTGTGTGTTGGAGGAGGTCACGGGTAGTGACCCAGTTTCAGATTTAAACTGGAGATTGTTGCAGCGTGAAGTATTCTGGAATTAAAAGATTGGATGCTTTAGCTCCAAAAGGGCTTAATGAAACGTGCCTGTGGAAGGTATTTTTATGATTATAATGTTGCAACTTATTTTCCTCCATATGTGGATTCTATTTTAGAACAGCTTATATTGGGATTAACATGGAATGTTTAAAATTTACATGCCTTTCACTGTTGTTGAATAGAATTGTTTGTACTAGATAGTATTTTAACTTTTAAGAGATTATATTAGGCTACATGAATGTAGATGTCTTGTATTGCATAGTAGTCGGGTTTAACTATCCTCACCTGCATTCAGGAGTATAAATAGACAGCGTACGTAGGATCCTGCTCACACTTGAGAAAGGGGGCGTGGTTATCCCCCGAAACGTTGTGTGGTGTTTCTTATGGAGGACATCTAAACCGGCTGCTCCTATGATCTCTGCTGAAAGGCATCGAAACCAGTAGATACCTTTGGCGGAAACCTGCCGACCCTTTGGGACATTTAACCTCATTGAGGATTCCAGGTTACATTTTCTTGAACTTTTCTTGTGCTTATATGAGAAGTATATAAAATTTCAGCCAACGCTTTATTATGGCAATATTGGTGAAGATTGTTCTATAATATAAAAAAGAATAAAAATATTCATAAAAACGCAAAGAGAACATTTGTGGTTTACGGCATATTGTTCTAATGTATTATGTTTCCACGCAGGGGGGGTCCTGCTAATGCCGTACATGTAAGCTGGGTGTTTTAGTGCTACGCTATCGCTTAAAGGTCAGTCGTTACACATTTCCCATAGACAAGCAGGTTCTCCTTGGGGTAACGATGGCCCCCGCCGCACTGAACACCCGCTCTGATGTCACACTACTGGCTGGGCAGGACAGCTTCTCCACTGCTAATTCGGCAAGTTGCGGCCACACATCCAGTTTGGCTGCCAGTAGTCCAGCGGGTCTTCTAATGGGGTGGCAGAATGCTGTCCAAGTAGGCCACCAAACCCGTTGGTTCAGGGACTGCTCCAGGTCCTGCTGCTGCTGGGGGCTACCCCCTCCCCTAGGCGGGTGAAGGAAGTGCTCATCAGTGACTCCAGATTAGGTTGGCTGATGGAGCTGGTACTGCTCCTACCCCCCCACCTAACCCCTGCAGCCGCGGCAGTAGTACGTGAGCGCTGAGGAACCCCCCGGTCAGACCTGTCAGTGGCCAACTGAATACGGAGGATTTCCCTATAGTATTTGAGTTTGTCCTCCCTCTCAATAGCTGGGAAAAAGGCTCCCATTTTGGACCGGTAGCGAGGGTCCAATAGGGTGGAGAGCCAGAAGTCATCCCTTTGCGGATGCTGACTATTCGGCCTTCACTAGCCAGGCAAATCAGCATGCTGCGGGCCATCTGCACAAGTGACTCCGAGGGGCTCCCTGCCTCTATCTCCACTGTATACTGCCACGGTGCTTGCGGGTCATCTGCCTCGTCTTCCTCATCTCCATCTACCTCCTCCAGCTGCTCCTGCTCCTTCTCTTTTGTCACCTGGGTAGAAAATCCACTAATTTCACCAGACAATGCTTCTGCTCCAATGTCCTCCTCCTCCTCCATTTCAGTCCCCACCAGACTCATGTGGCCGCGAGATGTAGTCGCCACGTCTCCAGTCCCCTGCCCAGACAGATTTTTTAGCATCTGTTCCAGGACATGAAGCAGTGGAATGATGTTATTCATCCCGTAGTCCTGACAAATAACGTCGCCTCCTCGAATGGCCTCAACAAACGGCAGGTGTCACTCATGAGCTGCCACTGGCTGACATCAAAGTTACACAGGAGAGTACTCCTGTCCACCTGGATCATCAAAAAATCGTTAATGTCCCTTCTCTGTTCATACAGTCGGTCCAACATGTTCAGGCTGGAATTGCAACGGGTGGAAACATCGCATATCAGAGTGTGTTGGGGGAGGCCGTTCTGCCGTTGCAACTCGAGGAGGGTGTTCCTGGCTTTGTAGGAATGGATGAAGTGCATGCACAGTTTCCTGGCCATTTTCAGAATCTTCTGAAGATCGGTGGAAGACTTCAGGAACCTTTTCACAACCAGATTGAACACATGCGCCATACAGGGTGCATGGACCATCCCTCCTCGGTGCAGCGCGGACACCATGTTCCTCCCATTGTCCATCACCATGGTTCCGATTTGCAGTTGGCACAAAGAAAGCCACACATCGATTTCTTGCTGCATGACGCGGAGCAGTTCCTCCCCTGTGTGACTTTGTTCGCCGAGGCAAACCAGGTGTAGAAGTGCGTGAAACCGCTGTGCCCTACACATGTGGTAAGATGGAGCAGTACTTGTGGAGGCTGAGATGGTGGTAGTGGTGGAGGAGTAGGAGGCGGACATTGGTGCAGGAGCCGCAGTTTGACAACGTGGAGGAGAAAGCGCCGTCCTCTGTCCAAGTTGTTGGCGTGCCTGGGCAGGAAGCACATTTACCCAGTGGGCCGTAAAGGACATGTACTGGCCCTGATCGTAGTTACAGCTCCAGACGTCCGCGCTGCCGTGCACCTTGGAATAAACTGATAAGCTCAAGGACTGGCCCACCTTCTGTTCTACATATTTATGAAGTGCTGGTACTGCCTTTTTGGAAAAGAAATTACGGCTTGGAACTCTCCATCTCGGCTCGGCACAAGCCATTAGTTCTCTGAACGGTGCAGAGTCCACCATTTGGAAAGGGAGGGACTGCAGTACCAACAACTTGGACAGGAGCACGGTCAGCTGCTGCACCTTAGGATGGTTTGACGCATATTGTTGTCTCTTTGCAATCGCTCGCTGAACGACTGCTGGCGCCATGAGTAGCGAGGAGCAGGAGCATCTGGACCGGGAGATGATGTCAAAGAGAAACAGCTCCCTTCTGCAGAGGTGGTGGAGCCTTGACTGGCTGCAATGGCATGCGTGCCACTGGCCGCTGATGCTGCTGTTGCTGCGGCGGCAAGATGGACCACCACATCTGAGCCACGTTTCTCCCAGGCCACCGGATGGTGACGCTGCATGTGTTAACGCAGGGCCGTGGTGCCAATGTTAGCTCCCTGGCCACGCTTCACTTTCTGCCTACAGATTCTACATATACCCACATTTGGCTCCTCCGGTGTCTTAGCAAAGAACTGCCACACCGCCAAGTAGCTGATTTTACCGCCAACGCTCCGCACTGAGTGACTACTGCCGCCGCTGCCTCGCTGAGCCCCTGTGCCGCTACTTTCTTGGACCTGCGAAGCGGGTTTTTTACCCCGTGGCTGCTTGGCTCCAAACCTCACACTGCTGCTATCCTGCTTACTCACGGCCACACAACCCACTTGCTGGCTGCGCCGCTGCCTGACGCGCAAGCTGACGCCCTCTTCTCCTGACGATGATGAAGCCTTTGCCTCACCCGGCTCCCAAGTGCAGTCGGCTACATCATCATCTATTTGTGTTTCATCGTCACTGCTGTCCTCATCACCGGTCTTGGTATGCAGAGGCTGACCCCTTACAACATGACCTCCCATGCCACTCTCAACATCTATACTTTGCCGCCTACTGCAAGAAGCAGGGGATATTAGCCCCATTTCTTCGCTCCCAAGTAGCTGCTGACTGCCCTCCTCAAATTGTTCATCCTCGCTATATAGTGGCGCTGAGCCCAGACCACATAGTAGATCTCTGACTGAGGGAACCGGATGGGACAGAGGCGGGTTGAGGACAGGTGAGGGCCGCTGACCCGCTCCCGGGCCATGCCAACTAAGGGTTGTGTCTGACGATCCCACCGATTCTTGGCTGGGGTTGTCAGATGTCATCTGGGAGGAAGTGGATGACCTAGTCAACCAATCAAGAACCATTGGGTTTCTGAACAACACATGGCCACTAGATGACAGCGCCAGTTGTGGCCTCACCGAGTGACCCCTGCTGCGACGTCCCCTTGCTGTGCTGCGACCTGGGCCTGCTCCAGGAATGTTTGTGCCTCTGCCACTCGCAGGTGAAGAGCCTGCCACCTCTCTGTCTGACATACTGTTTGTTCTAAAATGTACAGACACTGTTTGATGAAGATATCTGTAAATTATAAATACACACCCTTTATTTGACTACAAATGAACCCACTAAGAAGCTTGGGTAACCCTTGGATATAAATTGCGCTCCACAAATGGGCAAGAAAAATTGACTTGTATGTGCCGTTTAAAAACACTGTGTATTTTACTGAATATAAAAGCACAAACAGGCTTAATTAACCTTCGGATATGAATTATGCTACAGAATTTCTTCTGTGGCGGTGAAAAACAAAGTTTCTTTTACTGAGTACAACTGCAGAAAAACACTTAGTTAACCCCTGGATGTAAATTGCGCCAAAGAATTGAGCAACCACAAACTACCAGCTTTGTAGCGTATTACAATGGCGTGTTTTTTACGCTACACAACAAGAGAAAAAATTGTAATTAACCTTCGCTTGTGAATTATGCTTCAGGAAAAAATGTATTTTTTGGCGGTGAAAAAGACGGTTTCTTTGAGTCACCCCAGCAGCAGAACAACGCTTAATTAACCCTTGGATGTAATTGCCCCAAAAAATTGAGCAACCAAAAACTCCCCCACTTTTTACCCGGTTTTAAAAATGCGTGTTTTTACACTACACAACAAGAAAAAAAAAATTGAAAATTAACCTTTGTTGTAAAAATTTATGCTAAAAGGAAAAATTTTTTTTTTGGGGGGAAAAAACGGTTTTTTTTGAGCCCCACAGCTGCAAAACAATGCTTAAAAAACCCCGGGATTTTAAATTGCGCCAAACAATTGAGCAACCACAAAAAAACCAGTTTTTGGGGGGTGTTACAATGGCGGTTTTCTACGTTTTAAACAACAAAAGAAAAAATTTTTAATTAACCTTCGCCTGTAAATTTAAATGCTAAAAGGAAAAAAAATTTATTTTTTGGGGGGTAAAAAAAAAGGACGGTTTTTTTAGTCCCCCCCCCCACAGCAGCAAAAACAACGCTTAAAAAAACCCCGGGATGTAAATTGCGCAAAAGAATTGGGGCAGCCAAAAATTTAAAGGGGGGGAAATTGTTTTGGTAAAAACGCTTTTTCTTGAAGGGAATAAAATAGGAACGGGCCTTAGACCCCCCTTGGATTTTCAATGGGGTTTTGAGCAGATACTTTAAAAATTGTAAAAATGCCCAAGTTTGCACTGGACGCCCCACGGGACTTCAGATCCAATCCCCCAAAAAAATCAAAAATAAAACCTTTTAAAAGAACATTTCTCTAGACAAGCGGAGACACCCCAAAAAAAATCGCGGTTAGGAAAATCAATTTTCAGTAAGGGGCTATTACAAGCAGCCCCCGGCGCACCTTCCCTGATCAGTTACTTAGACCCGGAAATAGCTCCCCCCGTCATCCCAAAACTTATTTTAGTCGGGTGCCCGTCACAGAATCCCCCCCCGGTTCTCTGTTTGGCTTCATCTCTGCACATGTCATGAAGGCTATGCCCTTTTCCCCCCAGATTTCTTTTCCCCCCATGTAAACCCATGTGCTCCCAGCCATTTTTATAAATGAAAAGCACACTTCGTTCACCCGAAGTCCCCCCAAATTTCCCAATTTCCCCTTCCCAAACCCAAATTTTTCCTGAAATTCTAAAAAAATTTCCTTCTTAGAATCAATTTGCCCCAATTGAACATTTGAGTGTGAGAATGGGCCCCTTGAACCCCAGGCCGGGAGAACCTGGGCCCCCTTTAAACCCCCCAAAGCCTTTTTTGTCCTATTTAGTGTATATTTAAAAATTAAAACCATTTTATGAGTTATAAAATTAGTTATATAAAAAAAAAAAAAAAAAAAAAATGGCTGTATAAAAGGGTGGATAACTAGAGTGATAGAGTTAAAAGTAATGGATCATGGTTTAAACATCATGTTGCTTGTATTTTTTACGTTAGGCCGCATCAGTAGGCTTCTGAGGCTCGCACGGTAAAAGTGCTCTTTTGGGAAGACAAGATTGTAGATTTTTTCTGGGGGAGGGGAGGAATGGAGGAGTGAGGAGCAGCATATACTTGACTAAGAAAGGATGAAAGTTAGTAGTTATAATGTAGCTCTGAACATACACGAAAAATATAGAAGTCAGCGACAGGAGGGGAAGATGTGAAAAAGGGATTGTTCAATGTGTTTATATTGTACACTTTTAAGTTGTTAAGTTTGTAAAGTCGTGCCGATCCACACCCCACATTGGTCCAGTAACATGTATAAGATGGTACCATGTTGAAAATAGTTGGAATGTTAAGGGGTTACGTTCTCCCCACAAGAGAAATATGGTGTTGAGACACCTTAAAAGACAAAGGATGGACATTTCCTTGCTCCAAGAAACACATTTGGAGGAAGAGGAGGACCTTAAACGTGTCCAAAAATTATAGGTAGTGGAAGTGGGTGAAATCGGAACTCAGCTTGTAGGCTACTCACCCAGAAAAGAGATGATGATGAGCAGGTACAATTCGCATCTATAACATTTATGCCCCTTAATAAGAGAGAGAAAACTTTAGAACAGCAGATACTCAGGGAAGAGAATCATAACATTCTCCTAGGCAAGGAATTCAACAGTGTTCGCTGAAGCTTAGAAGATCGAAAGAGAGCAGACTCTTTCCCCAGACAGGGGGATGCGCGAAGTAGGCTATTAAGAGAACTATGTGCTAACACTCAACTAGTGGACGTATGGAGGCTTTATTATCTGGCAGAAAGACAATTTACGCACTGTTCCCATGCTAGACAATCATGGTCTGGATAGACTTTTCCTGACCTCCCCCAAAACCATATAAAACAAGTTTGGAAGGAGCAAAGGGATAGGAGACCTATTGATATCAGATCACAAACCTATCAGTATAAGGGATAAACATGAGAGAGGTTCAGACATATTATGGAGATTTCACACTTCCTTAGCTAACAATGAAAAGTTTCGAGTGACATCAAAGAAAGAGAGAATCAATAGTGCATTAGAAGAGGCCATCTCCATCTTAAGAAGCACATACACCCAATTCTTACAAGATCCCTCTCTTGATAACAAAGAGAGATGGACCCAGGCTAGAGCAGCTTTTGAGCTTCAAAAAGGTAGATTGGAGAATTTGTCTAGTTGATCAGCTTAAACTGACCCTATATAAACCCTGGAAAAAAAAGGCAGGGAATTAGTAGCTAACTTAGTAAACAGGAAAAGGGCACACACCAATATTTTGAGCATGAAAGATGGAGGGTACTTGCCCCGGAACCAAAACAAAATTAATACTTTTTTAAAGAATTTATTACTTGAAAACTTTTTTAAAAACCCCCCCATATGAATTTGGAAGGGGTCAAAGTCTTGGTGACAAACCTAATCTCTCCAAAGTGACGGTTTTTTTTTAAATGGGAAAAATAAGGAAGAAGAGATCCTGGGGTAATCGGAGGTTTTTTTCACAGGTAAACCCTGGACCAAGGGGTTTTAAAGGACTTCTAAAGATGTTGCGGAAAGGTTCCCCAGACTAAAGAGGTCTTAATGAAAGATTCATTCAGTGAAATGCCCCCAGGGGAAACATGGCGATATAAAAATCATACACAACCCGGGAAAAGATGCCCATTGCAAGAATCTTAAGAGCGATTTCCTTAACAAATAGGATGTAAAAATATTTTTTAAGGTAAGGCAAACGATTTGCCTTGGTTTTTTCCCAAACTTATAGGGGCCACCAAAGGGTTTTAAAAAAGGGGTGATGGGGGGTTTTAAAAACTAAAGAAAATAGGTCACTTACGTGGATTGTATCTGTATCTTCTGTGGGGCCCCCTGCTTGCCATTCGCCATCCGGCTCACCGCCGGCCAACGGAAATGCAACGGCGTATACGGATATCCAAACGGGGGGAAAAAACAAACCCCTGCCCCAAAAAGGTGAGGTTAAAATAAAAAAGCTTATTGATGTGCTAGAAAAAAAAAACAAAAAACGGCATACGACCACCACTATGGCATATAAAAACAAAAGGGGTTTGAGCGGTAGTTTTGCTCACTGTTGTGGCAGTGGTTTTGTGCTTTTTTTAAAAAAAAATTTTTAAAAAACCAAAAGCCAAAAAGACCTCTCCCATTTCCCATGCTCCAAATGGAACTTTTAAAGGTTTAGCAAAAATGGATCTCTTTCTTTTTCCCCAAATAAAAAATTGTTTAAAAAAGTCCCCAGTGGGGTTTTGGGCCCGGCTCTAAAATCACATGACCCTGTAATAGTATACATAGTTTAATAGTTATTGGTTGAAAAAAAGACATGTGCCCCCTTTCAAGTTCAACCAAGGGTGGGAAAAAAATGTGGGTGAAGGGGGGGGAACAAAGATTTTAAGCCCGGCCCCCACTGGTTAATGTCCAAAACCCCAAAAAGGCAAAAACCAAATCGTCCTTTGGAGCCATATCTCTGCCCCCAGAGTCCCCCAGCCAGGTCCGAATTTTACATGACTCCACGTGTTAAATTTCTTTATTCCCAGATATTACCCAAGTCTTACTTAAAAACCCCCAAACTTTTTCCTGCTGTGACCGTCCTCAGCAGCTATTTCATAGTTTTAAAATACTTTTCAGTGAAGAAGCCCTTCTCCTTGGAGATTGATCCTTTTTTCTCTAGTCGAAAAGGAATGTTTTTTTTTGGGGGGCTTCACTTTAAATATTTTTTTCCCCGACTTTTTGTAGGGGCCATCTATATATTTATTAAACTACATGTCCCCCGAAAAACCCTCTTTCCCCCAAAACAAAAAGGTTCAATTCTACTAACCTCTCCTCATAACTAAAATCTCCATTCCCCTTTTAAATTTGGTTTCTCGTCTTTTTCACTCTCTCAGCCCATTACATCTTTTTATATCTGGGGCCCCAAAGAACAGGCATATTCCAAGTGAGGGGGCACCAATGCTTTTTCACAGCGGGGGGATTTCCCCTTTTTTCCGATTAGGTTTTTTATTTCACAAGAGTTCTTGCTTGCCTTAGGGCAGTGATTGACACTGCATGTGTTTTTAGTCTTTGATCACAAGAAACCTAGATCTTTCCAAAAATGATTTTCCAGTTTTTTCTCCCCTTAGGACTTGATGCCCGCGATTTTTCGTACCCCGATGCGAACCACATTTTCCTTTGAACTCAAATTGCCAATGGAAAAACGCAAACCTCGTGTGTCCAGGGGTTGCAATTTTTGGAAATTTCCCTGTTGCTTTACCCCCGCTGCTTGGTGTCATCTGCAAAAAAGGAAACCCGGGTTTGATCCCCCCCCCTTATCATTAATAAATACATTTAACAAAAAGGGGCCCATACGAGCCCTGGGGCCACCACTATAACCGGGGGACCACTGAGTAGGATTATTTACCCCATCTCGGGTTTTATCCAAAAGCAGTTTTTAATCCAAATTTCACACTGTTATTTCTAACCCATGGTTTTAAATTTTTCCCAACAAATACTTTGAGGGACAGTGCAAACGCCTTTGCAAAGTTAAAAAAACAATTTTCCCATGGAGGGCCCCGGGGGTAACACTATTTCCACACGCTTCACTATCCAACTTTTACCCCTTTCATAAAACGATCAGGTTGGTCTGACAACTTTGTCCTTGGTAAAACCAGGGCAATACTTTTAAAATTGATTTTCCCCATTTCCTGACATAGTCCCTTTTGAGCTCCTCAAACATTTTTCCCACAAGAGTTACACTTACTGGTCATAATACCGGGCAAGCTTTTTAGCCTTTTTTGAAAATGGGAACTACATTTCCCTTTTCGCCCCTCTCCCTGCCATATAAGTCACCAGAGAATCTTAAATATCATGTACAAGGCAAAGGGAACCAAGGGATTCTTTAAAAACTCTTTTTTGTATGCCATCAGGGCCCCGGAGCCTTTTACAATTTGGTTTATTTAACTTTACTTTTGGGCCTTTTCTACATGAGAAATTATTATAGAGTGTGTATTAACAGCCTGGGACCACCACATCCCCCTGGGCTCATCCCCCCTCAGCTTAGCACTGCTCCCCTTAGTACTACCCCACCTACATTCATACTGGGCCCGTTCCTATAGCTACTTTCTCCTTGTTGATATCAAGTGAAAAACCATTTGAAACCCCTTCCTTCTCCTGGTCCCCGTGCCGCTCCCCACGCCTACTGAGAAAAGGGCTCCGCCTGGATTTGGAAAAATGATAGATTTTGTCAAATCTGCGAAAGCTTCAAAGATAAAAAACCCCCAAGCTCTTTTTAATTTTCAAAAAGCTGGGCCGCCCCTCTGATTAATTTTTTAAATACCCTTTTTTTTTATTTATTTTCTTTTAAAAAGGTAGAAGATTTTTGGCCTTTCAAATTTAAAAAAAGCTTAAAGGCTTTTATTGGGAGTTTTCCCGTGAACAAGTAGGTTTTAAACATCAAAATTTTGTTTTAAAAATAAAAAAAATTTCAAAATTTTCTAACTTTCCCCTTTTAACAAATTAACTTTCCCCTTGCAATTCCTATTCAATGAGATGGTTTATTTCCAAGTCGAAACATAAAACTTTCCCCTGTGTTGAAATTTTCCTTGAAAAAACAAGAACCTAAATTTTTTTGTAAAAGATTTCCCCATCTCAAAAAAAATTTCCCCCGTGTACTTCTTCATGTTAAATGAGGTTTGAGTTTTCTGGGGAAAATTTTTTCCCCTTTCTGACTAAAAAATTTTTTTCCCCTGTGGGAACCCGGTAACAAGATCTGCTTTTTTTTGAAAAAGATTCCCCACTTTTTTAAACTTTGAAAAAGGCTTTTTCCTTGGATTTTCTTATGTAAAAAAGATTTAAAATTTCTGGTAAAAGATTTCCCTATTCAACAGAAAAAAATTTTCTCCTCTTAATTTTTGTGTATAACAATTTAAGATTTTTTTTTAAAAAATTTCCCTTTCTTGCGTTACGGTCCCCCTTGTGGCTCTCAGGGAAAGGGGTTTTTTTTGAATCTGGAAAAGATTTCCCAATTCTGAAAATTTTAAAAGGGGGCCCCTCTCCCTTTATTTTTTTCATTTTTAACAAGACTGTTTCTTTGAAAAATTCCCAATATTTTAGACAGGGAAAAAAAAAAAGGGGCTTTACTCTTTGTGAATTCCTTCATGTTAAGGGGGTTTAATTTTATCCCCATTTCCCACATTCGAAATGAAAAAATTCCCTTTTTTAAATTTCTATTTTAAAACCAAAACGGGTTTTTTGTAAAAAAGTTCCCACTTTTAGACTAAAAAAGGCTTTCCCCCTTTTTCTCTATTTAATGAGGGTTTTGGATCTGGTTTAATTTTTCCCCAAATTTTTTTTAAAATAAAAAAAGGTTCCCTTTCCTTTAATTCCTTTTAACAAAATTTCTGCTTTCTTGTAAAAGACCCCAATTTTTAAAAGAAAAAAGGTTTTCCTGGTAATTTCTCTAGAAAAAAGTTTTTTTCTTGTAAAAAATTCCCCTTTCTGGGACATGAAAAGGCTTTTTCCCTGTGTGAATTTTTTTTTGGTATAACAAGTATGATTATTTGAAAAAGTTTTCCCACTTTCTGAACAAAAAAGGCTTCCTCCTGTGGGATTCTCTCATTGTTTTGATTTTTTGAGATCTTGGTAAAAGAAATTTTTCCCACTTCTAAACATGAAAATTTTCTCTCCTGTGTGAATTTCCCTTTTTTATGTAAAAAGATCTGCTTTTCTTTGGGTAAAGTCCCCCCCCTACTAACAAAAAAAGGCTTTTCTCCTGTGTGAATTCCTTATGTATAACAAAAATTGATTTCTAAAAAAAAATTTCCCCAATTCTAAACATAAATAGGGTTTCCCCTCTCCTGGTGGATCTCTCATGTTCTTTATGCCTGACTTAGGGGTGGCTTTTAAAAAAATTCAAACAAATTATTTCCCCCCCCTGTAAATTTCTTCTGTAGTAAGAAGACCTGAGCTTTTTTTGTAAACCCCTTACCAAAATGACCACATGGAAACCCTTTTTTTGGCCTGTACTCGGGGGTAACCACGTGGTGGGTCAGGAGAAAGGTTCCTCGAAAACCGACAGGTCTGTTTTGTGACGTCCGGGGTTTTAAATTCAGGAATTGTGTTTTCTTTCTTTTTTTTTTTTTTTAAACTACTTTTTGGGTTTTTTATTAAATTTTAAAAAAAAAAATTCAAAGTTTTTCCTGTGACGAAAAACCCTACCCCGTGTTTACCCTTGCCCACCCCGGGCAAAAGGGAAAACCAGGGGGACGGGGGGTCACACACCTCGCCAGGACCCTGAAGGGCGCCACCAGTTTCTCGTTTATTTTAAAAACCGTCCTGACCAATCAAACAAGGGCCCGGGAAACCAACCCTTGGGGGAGCTAATACATAGACCGGTTATTAGGCGGTGGGGTCGTTGATCAAGACGATTTTCCAATTAAATTTTAAAGATTTAATTAGCCTTGGAGGGAACTGCAGAATAAAAAAGGGTCAATTAAAATAAGCCAGTTGGCTTTAAAAGTTAAAAAGAGTAAAAGGGGTTTTATTTTTTTTTAAGCTTTGAAAGATTGAGCAAAATCTTCTTTTCAAAAACCAGGGGCTTTTTTTTTCCCCCGTTGGCGTGCCAATACATGATTCTAAAATCTAAAAAGGGGAAAAGTTTACCAAAAGGCCTTTGGACTCTAACCCCCGACAATCGGAAAGAAAAATTTTTTAAAAAGGTCCCCAGAAATGCTTTTTAGTAAAGTGGTTTGTTTCTGGGATTGGGGTTTTTTTTGGCAAAAGAAAGGAAATTGCCGGGTTGGGTTGGCCCCCCTTAACCCACAACCCTAATGCCTCATTTCTGTACATTTAATTCCCCCTTTAGGCTTGAAATCCGTGAAAAAGCCTTGGTTGAACCGTTTCCCCCTTTTAATAATAAAAAGTTTCCCCCAAATTTTATACTTTTCCCTTTTGAAACCCCTTCCCTTCCCTTCTGGGAAACTCTTATGTGAAAAAAGGGTGTTTATTTGTTTGAAACATGGGGCTTTCCCCTGTTGAATTTTACCCCATGTTCCCCCCTGTTTTTTTGAAAAAAAAATTTCCCACATTTGCTAAAAAAGGCTTCCCCGGGTTGCCCTTCTCTCTGTGAAGGGGACAAAATTTTCCCACTTTAAAGGGAAAATCCCCCGTTGATTTCTTCATTTAAAAGATTGTTTTTTTGGAAAAATCTCCCACGGGGTTAAACTAAAAAGGCTTCCCCCCCTCTGTTAACCAAATTATCGCGATTTCTGTTTTAAAAGATTTCCCCCCGAACAAATAAGGCTTTTCCCCAGAAATTTTTGGAAACAATTTGATATTTTTTGGGACCACTTCGCCTAACCTTCTCTCCGGGAGTTCCTCCATTAAGAGGTTTGGGAAAACTGTTAAAAGTTTCCCCACTAAAAAAAAAGGCTTCTCTCCTGGGAAAATTTTTTTCTATTGAAAAAAGCTGCTTTTTTTGAAAGTTCCCCTTTGCGGGGAAAAAAGGTTTTTCCCCCGGTGAATTTTTCCCCCGGGTTAGGGGAGAACTGTAAAAACATTTCCCACTTCGTGGGGGCTTCTCTCCTGGGTTCCCATGTGACAAATCGTTCTTTAAAAAAAGTCCCACTTTTCGGGAAAAAAGGGGCTTTTCCCCGGGAATTTTTTAATAAAAAACGCTTTCAAAAAACTCTCCCACATTTTTTCCCCGAAAAGGCTTTTCCCCCTTGGGAAAATTCCCGTGTTCAAGTTGTTGATTGTAAAAGATTTCCCCCTTTCTAAATGAATTGGTTTTTCCCTGTGTGGATTCTCTCGGGAATTGGGGTTTGAGTCTATGTAAAAGTAAAAAGTTTCCCCTTCTAAAACATGGAACAAGCCCCTGTGTTTCCAAAGTCGGGACTGTTTCTTTGAAAAAGTCTCCAATACTAACAGGGGAAAAAGGTTTCCCCGGGGAAACTTTTAGAAAAAAACTTGATTTCTGGAAAAAAAATTTTTCCACTTTCTGAACTGTTAGGGTTTCTTCCTGTGGGATTTTATGGTTTCTTTATGCCGTTTATGGGGAAAGCGTTTAAAAAATCTAAAATGAATAGGTCCCTCCCAGGGAATTTTTCGGGATAAAAAAGACCTGAGCGAAACACCCTTCCTTCCCCCACCAGGAAACCCCCCCTTTTTGGGGCCGGGGACTCTGAAACCACGGGGGTTCAGGGGAAGGTTTCCCAGATTTCTACACTGTCTTGACGCCTGGGTGAACAAATTTGTTTTTTTCTTTTTTTTTTTTTTTAAACATACAAATTGGGTTTTATTCTTTTTAAAAAAAAATCAAAATTCTACCTGGAGGGGAAAACAGCCTAGTCCGCTGTTTACCCTTGCCCACACCCCCGGCCCAAAAGGAGAACCGGGAGGACGAGAGGTCACTACAGCCTCGCCGGGACCCTGAACGGCGCCCCCCCAGTTTTTTTTCGTTTATTTATAAGCCCGGGGTCCGTTACCAATCTTATAACAAGCCGAAACCAACCCTTTGGGGGTGCTTTTTAAATCCATAGCCCGGAAAATAGGGGGTTTGGGGTCGTTGATCAAGAAGATAACTCGATTAAATTTAATTAATTAGCCTTGGAGGGGCACACTAACAAAAAATATACAAAGGTAACAATATCAGGTGGGGAAAACAGTTTTCAAATACAATTTGGAGTACAGAAAAAAGGCATTAGAAAAATAAATTCCCGTGTGTTGCTTGCTTGGGTCCCAAAGGCCGCATGGGGCGGGGGTGGGGCCCTGGGCTGCTGAGTGATGAGTCACGGACCTGCCTCAGGTCCCCCCCGGGATCAAACGACAGACCCCCCCCGCCCCCCGGGCTTATTTGTAGGGGACACCCCACGGGCACCCCCCCAACCACCCCTGGGACGGCCAGCACCCCTTTCCCACTCGGTATGCGTTTTGATGCAAAACCAAAAATGGATTTAAAAACGGGCGGGGGCACCCGGCGCAAAACCCGAGCCGTGTACCATTCAAACCCCTTCTGGGTTTTCCTGACGCCTGGACCCAAAACATGCCCTTCCTATGGGCCCTAGGGTTTCCCATTTCGGATATCCAGCCCCCCATGCCTGCAAATCTAAAATTGTGGCTGTTGGGTGGGATTCCCCTTTATGCATAGGACTCGCCGGGGGCCCCCAGTTATGGGGGACGCCTAAAAGCGTTGACAAATCGGAGCGACCCGGCGGGGTTTTTGATTAAATTTTTTTAAACCCGGGGGACGGGCATTTGTTCAGGGCTAAAAGGGAATTTCATGGCTTTTTTCATGGTTGCCCCCCTGCTGGGCGACTTCCTATAGAAAGGCAATTTACACAGGAGCTTGTGCTGTGGTGGGGAAAGCAATAAAGTGAATTCTACATCACAATACCATAAAGTAAAAACAAGGTATTATCTTGTCACTAACAAAGTGCCAACTAGCTTAATAATACAGAAAAATCAGAATGAGAAAAGACAATTTTTCTACCATCGACCCCATGCCTCCCCAGTTGAACGTCGGCCTCCTGGTCTGCATGACCAAACCCTTCACACCCCAGGCGTGGTGTTTACCAAAAAATAATAGTTCCATCTGGCTGAACCAACAGGCGAGAGAAAAACGTCGCGTTAAGGCCCCTTTGTATACAGATATTGGTTGGATAATTTACCAAAACTTTAAAGCAAAGGAAGGGGAGAGACATGAGACATAAATCAGTCGATAATAAACAAAGGGGAAAAAACTGGGTGGGTAAAATTAAACAAAGAAATAAATAAATGAATAAATCAAAGGAAAGAATAAAAAGACGAATAAATTAATGAGAGTCTGAGTCTGGAGTCTTTGAGTCCAAGTCCTATCCCCACCACCAGATACGAAGGGGTTAGGGGGAAAAGGAAAATTTGGGGGGGGGGGGAAAAAAGAGGGGGCAGCCCCGGGGTCCACGGAGTCTCCCATCAAGTACGAATATGGAACTTCCGGTTCCGGCGGTGCAATGAGCTGGCCCCTGCTCCCTTCTAAGGGGCATCCCCCCGCATATGAGCAGATAAATGGACTTTTCAGTGCCAAAGCATCGGTCGATCCCCACAAAGCAGGAGCGCCAAATACGCGGGGGGGCCCGCGTGTTGTTAAACCCCCGGGAATACCCGGGACCCAACCCGCCTGTCAAGATGGCCCCGGGTCCCCCGCGCTCCAAGAGGACGGGGGGGCCCGCACCCAGCGCCAGAAGTGGACGCAGTGGGGGGACCCGGGGCAACTGTAAAACTGCAGTCAGGGTACTCACAAACCTAGTACGGAGCAACAAGCCACGTGGTTAATCCGCTGCATCGTGGGAAAACCCACAGCGCCAGAGGAAAAAGGTGCCTAAAGGTTTGCCTAGGGGGAATCTACCCCGCCCTCAACTCTCCTGCAAACAAGGCGTCGCAGTAGAAAAATTTCTTGCCCCGTTTACGCCTCCTTTGGGGCCCACCATCTCTGCTTCGTAAAAGCGCAGTGCCCTCTGCATCTCATTTTTCTGTTGAATGAAAAAACCACACAGGCCCTTTAAAACTAGCACTTCTTACCCTTTGTCTCTCCTGTAACCCTAATAGATTGTAAGCTCTTGCAGCAGGGCCCCCACCTTGTGTTTATTGGAAGTGCTTTTTAATTTTTCAAAGTATTTTTTTGTCTGTACCCCCACCCTCCAAATTTTTAAAGTGTGGGAATATGTTGGCCTTAAAAATAAAGATTATTATTTTTTATTTTTTAGTGGAGGCAAGGGGAGAAATAGCTGTGGTGGAGGATGACGTCCTGGGGGTAAGAAACACCATGGAGAGATTACTTAAAAGAACCTGCTACCTACAAGAAAAAGTGGACGATCTAGAAAATCGCTCCCGCAGGAATAATTTGAGTATTATAGGGCTAAGTGAATCGATCCAACAGAAGAACTTGCACGATATCTGTTCAAAACATATCCCGCAAGCCCTAGGTTCAAGGGGCCCCCAAGGGAAGCGGCACAGGAATTGGGCCCCAAAAAAAAAGGCACCCCAGGAAGACCCGAGAAAAGACCCGACCGGTTATAGTGGGTTTCTGGGGCTAGCTGAAAAGACCCGCTTCTGCAAGCAAAAGTCCCCAGGACTCTACTATACCATGGAGACAAATCCTATTTTTTGCGGATACTCCCTTGAAAGTGGGTAAGAAAAGGAAATTTTCTTAATGTTTGCACCGCTCTGGTTAAGAAGCAGATCCGATTCAACCTACAATTCCCGGCCATCTTAAAGATTTTTCCAGAACAAGGAGCGCCGGTCATATGCCAGACGGTGGAAGAAGCGGAAGATTGCCTGACCAAATTTTTATTCCAACAGGGGGGACGTCTGGAGCAACCGGAAGAAAAGCGTTCAGAGAATGAGGGGAGGCCTCGGCGTCAAGCCAGCAAGAATAAAACAGCTCAAGAACAAGAGGAATCCCGACTACAGCAAGGACAATTCCGGACTCCGAGAAAGCGCTGAGCTGATCAGGTTCCCGGTTTTAGGACCGGTTTTCTTATTACAAAAGTGAAAATTCCTCCTCGATAGCCATCCCCCGCAGTTTTACTGCGGAGGGTATAGTTACTTGGCTGACGGAGAGGAATAACACTTTTGTCAATACTTATATGGTTTGTCTAATTTTCTGAAGATATACAGTCATATGAAATAGTTTGGGCACCCCTATTAATCTAAATCATTTTTAGTTCTAAATATTTGGTTGTTTGAAACAGCCATTTCAATTTGATATATCTAATAACTAATATTGCACATTTTGTGTTAGTACAATAAACCTCATTTCCAATCCAGAAAAATTACTGTGTCCATTAGTTTATTAGATATATCAAATTGAAATTGCTGGTGCAAACACCCAAATATTTAGAACTAAAAATGATTAAGATTAATAGGGTGCCCAAACTTTTTCATATGACTTTATAAGAGTCAAGTTTGAGGGCAGGTTTGAGCACAGTGTAATCTTATATGTAAGACGGGGGGGGGGGGGGGTTTTATATAGTGGCTATCTTTAAAAGGTTAGGAGGAAGGTACTTTTCGCCTCCACTTCGATGCACGAAAAAAGAGAAGTCAATAAGATACAGAAAGGAGAAGAGAGGTGGAAAAGGAGGCTATTGTTTAGTTATTTTGGGTTTTGTGGGGGTGGTATAGGGTGGGGCTTATACCACACTGCTGGGAGTGTAAGTGTCGTCGCGTTTAGATTTAAGTAGTGCAAACATGCGATTGGTTACGTGGAATATAAAGGGCCTGCGTTCCCCGCACAAGAGAACGATGGTGCTAAGGCACCTCAAAAAGCTGAAGCCAGATGTAGCTATGCTACAAGAATCTCATCTCACGGAGAACGACCTCTTTCGTCTCAAGAAGCTATGGGTGGGAGAGGTATTAGGGTCACCCTCGGTACAGGGGAAGGCAGGGGTGATCATGCTATTCAACAAAAATACACCATGCAAAATCATTGAACGGAGAAGGACAATTGGGTGGACGACGTTTTAAAAAGTTAAATTAGAAACCCAGCCGGGGGAAACCCGTCCTCTTCAAAGTTTACGCCCCAAAAAAACCCCAAGATAAACCCTTTTTCCCTCAGGGGAGGGGCCCCCATTATGAAAGAGGGGCGGGAATGAAATCCCAGTCGGGGGGGGATTTCAACTGGTCAAGAAAGAGTTTTGAGGCCCGAAAACGCACAAACAAAAAACCAGGGGATGAGGGGATCCAGACAGAGTCCCCTTTAGCTCACTCTTTTGACATACAGGGTTTGACGGATGCATGGGGATTTCAAAACCGGAGGAAAACAATACACCCACCTTTTCCAAAATTTTCCATCTGTCTTGGCCCCGGTTGGGGCTACTTTCCCAGCAAAGTTCCTCTTTTTGGGGGAAAGGGGGGACCCCTTGAGCTAGGGGGGTTTTTGTAATATCCACCACTCCCCCGGGGCGGGTCAATCTTAAAAGGGCCTTCACCCCAAGGCACAGGGCATTTTCTTCCGGGGAAACCCATGGCAGATGATCACTTTAAAAAAAAATTGTTAAAAAGGTTTGGGGGAGAGAATATGCAAGGATAACCATGGGGTCAACAGGGGCTCCCGCGCTTTTTTTTGGGGCCAAAGGGGAAAGGGAAATAATGAGGGGGAAAAATAATGTATACAGCGGCTTAAAAAAAAGGCCCCAAAAGGGGGTTTTTTACAAGGCAACAGCTCAGCTTAACAGTCCTACCAAACCCTTACCTAGGCAAAATCCCAGCAAGGGAAAAAAAACTACGCGGGGCCCCCGCTAAAACAATCGAATTTCACAGAAAAACCTTGAGATTTTCCCGGGAAAACAAAAAAAAAGGGGGGTTCCCCCTTTTTTTTTCCCGGGAACAAAATCGGGGCCCTTTGTTTTTGCAAATCTGGTTTTAAAAAAGTAGGGGGCCGAGGGGCAATTTTTAAAGCCCCAAAGGGCGACAAAGGCCCGTGTTTTAAAAAGATCCAAAGGGGAAAACAAAACCATCCTAGCCAAATAAATATGAAAATTTTTATTCACAAAAATTCCCCGTGACAAATCAAAAGGGGGCCCAATTTTTTTAGAAAAAAAACGTCTAAATGCTATCTCCCCGGGAGGGGAAAAAAGGGGTAAAATTTAAAAAACCAAACATGAGGGAAAAATAACTGAGGGTTTTCAAAAAGCTTTCCACCCAAGGCCCCCCGGCCCCGAAGGCCCCACTGGGGGTTTTTACGGGTCATGCGGGGAAAAATCACACCCACTCTGCAAAAGGAAAACCCAGGGGCATCATACAGCGACAGGTCATGCTGCCTTTGGGGGATACGCAATAATATCATCATATATAAAAAAAACAAAGATCCCCCCACCGGGGAAACATACAAAGGGAAAAATTTTATTAATTAACCCGGAAAGTCAAAATAATACAAAAAATGTTGGGGCCAACAGGGTGTCAATCAGATGCCCAAGCAAAAAGGGAAAAGCATCAATTTGGGTTCAAAAAAGGGAGTTTACGGTTAAAACATTTTGGGAGTCTTCCAGTACAGGACGAGGTTTTTAAAGGGGGGGTCAGAGTGAGTTGTCGCAGGCCTTAAATGGGGGTTGACGCAGAGAAGGCCCTTTGACAAGGAACTGGGATTGGGTTTGGTCTAGTAATGGAAAAGATGGTTTTTCGGGGAAAATTTTAGAAAAAACTTAAAGGCCATGTACAGAAAACCCCCCAGGGCGAAAACCCACACCCAGGGGGTTTTTATCACAGACCATCCCCGCTCCCAAAAAAAATACAAGGCAGGGGGCCCCCTTGGGCCCCCCAGGTGTTCAACTTTGCATTTTGGGAAACCCTTTTGGCAAAAAACCAAAAAATTCCGAAGTATTCAGGGGCATCAGAGTGGGGTCCAGAGAAGGGGCAAAATGGGCATGTTTTGCAGATACATCTCCTCTTCCTGGAGGACCCATAAACAAACCCGGGGGGCTTCTGGGATACTTTGGGCCAAAATTGGGGGAAAATTTTCCCGGGGTTCAAATCAAAAAAACCCCAAAAGCCAGTTATTGCCCCTTTTCAGCGGGAAAAATTTCCCCGAAGAATGAGGGGTCGAGGGGGTTTTAAAACCCTAACCCACCCGGGCATCAAAACAACCCCAAGGGGGAATGTCCCTATCAGCCCGAACATCCTCCCCGCTGGGAAAAAGTTTGTGGCTTTAACTAGAGAAAGGAGAGGGCCTGGGCCCTTTTTCCATTATGGGAAGGGGTTTTCAGCTTTTTAAAAAAGGTTTTTTTTGAAAGACTACTGTAAACCCGTTACAAAACATCCCCCTATTTTACGTTTCATCGGATGATAATCGCTGCGAAATGCCTTCGAAAATTTTATAGGAGAGGGAAACTTTTCCAGGATCGCTAAAAAAAAATTAACCGGGGGAAAATTCGGGGGAGCCAGCCCCAAACATAAGACTTTTAATCGGGGGCCAGTGGAGGCATGTGCAAATTGGCTAGAAATTTCCCAATTTATTTTCAACACATTTTTGGAATCCCAGCTTCCAGTCCATGGGGGCTTTAAACCTCCTCTCCCCACTGAAACCCCAAATGGCCGGGGGTTAAGAAAAGTTTGGTTCTGGGGGAAACCTTTGGAAATGTCCCACGTGAAAAAATGTATAAAAGACCCATTACATCTCGCAGTCTTTTCCTTTATGGATTCACCCCGTTCAGTGCGGGGAAAACAATAAACTTTTTGCTGGCTGAAACAGAAAGGGATTCAAAAATTAGGTTTCTTGTCACCACAAGGGCTCCACTAAAAGGGAGGGAACTAAGGAGAAATTTGGTTTGGGGGATAACAATTTTTCCAAAGGGCAAAGAAGCTTCTGCAAAGCACAGTGACTAATCTTCATCTTTAGGGGATAAAAAGGAATTCCTGGAGCCTGAAGAGGGGGGGGGGAAGGGGAACACTATTAAATATATCAATCACCAAAAGGAAAGGAAAAATGGGAGTGACTTTTTTAAAAGCTGGGAACTCAATTTAGGACCCTGAGTTTCCCAGAAAATTCTAAAGGCTTACTTTAGTACGGCGGGAGTGGTGAAGTGGCATGGCGAGAGATCAATTTTTAGACTAGCCACAAATCAATAAAGCTTTCAACATACCATAGGGAAGTGAAGAGACCAATTCAAGGCTTCCCCAAAAATGTGGGGGGAATAAAGCAAACTTTTACACTGATTGGTCATGTCAAAGGTTGGGGGTTTTGGGCATCGGGTTGTCAATTTTAAAAGATACAGGGACCCTTTTGGGTTTCCCTTAAACCCCCAAAACTTTTTGTTCCATTACTCACTAAAAGCTAGACCAGGGGAAAAAAGTGATCAAAATGAAAGGGGTACATATCCCCCGCTAGCGGCCAAAAATGTCTTCTACGGCACTGGCTCGCCCCCCCGGTTCCGGGAATTTCTAATTAGGGACAGCTTAAAGCAGCTCTATATCTGGGAAAGGGTTGGGAAATGAGAGGAATATAGATAGGAGGCAAACAGTTCCTAAAAAAGTGGAACAATTCATCTCCCCCCATGTTCAAAAGGGGGAGATACGGGATTTTTGGGGCAGGGTTTTAAAAACCAACTACTACTTTTAAAGAAAAAACTACAAGGGGCTTTGGGGAAACTAGAATTGAAAAAAGAATCCCGATGTGGTAATGGGGGGGGTTTGGTTGGGAAGGGGTTGGGAAGGGGTTTACAACATTAAAAGGAAGGGAAATCTAAAACACTTACATTGAAAACCCGTTAATCAAGTCTTGTTCAAATTCAAATTACTTTTGATTTGGTTATTTTTAAGGTCTTTGAACTTATTGACTGAACTTCCTAATAAAAAATTTTTAAAAAAAAAAAAATATGAATATGGTCCCCATTTAACCAGTCAAAAAATATCGGGGGGGGGGGGGGGGAGGAGTTAGGCGAGTTCCCAATTTTGCCCCCTTAGCCGAATCTTTGGGGCCCAAAAGGGGAACACCCCAGATATAAAAAATTTGGGGACCCCTATTAATTTAATCATTTTTAGTTCTAAAAATTTGGGTTTTGCAACACCTTTTTAATTTGATATATTTTTTAACTGATGGACACAGTATTTTTCCGTTGAAATGAGGTTTATTGACTAACACAAAATTCAAAATTATTTATTAGATATATAAAATTTAAAATGCTGTTTTTAAACAACCCAAAATTTTTTGAAATAAAAAAGATTTTTATTTAAAAAGGGGGCCCAAAAATTTTTTAATGACTGTATCAATGTTTTCCCTTTTCCGGGGGGCCCCGGTTCCCAAGGACCTTCCCCTTGCATACCATCCCGTGTACTTAAAGGAGGCCATCAGGTGGGTTATCTCATCGGTAGAGAAGTGAGCAAGAATAAAGGGTTTCCACTTTTTGAAGAATTTTTCAGTGTGCAGTTTTCCCTTTCGATACCCGCCCCCCAGCTTGTCAATATCAAGTATTGCATTAAATTTTCCACCAGTAAGACATGGGGGGATTTGTGGCTTCAGCCAGAAGAGCGGGAGGTTGCGCTTAGCAACCAATATTGCGATATGGGCAAGGCCAGGAAGGGGTTGTGGAATAGTTTGGGCGGGCTCCCCAGATTCTGTAGGGTCAGGGGTCGTGAATATTGAAAGATCAGCAAGTCATGCACTTGGGATAGCCTGATGTCCCTAATGCTGACCGAAAAAAATCAATGAAAGAATCCCCAATAATTTTGTGTAGAAGGGGCATTCCCAAATTCCATCCCACATGGATGTAGCTGAAGCGTGACACTTGGGGCAGAACTGCGCCTGTCGGGGCAGGTTGTGATGGTGGGAGATTGAAGCCATAGTATGCGTTGTGTACTATCTTGAGGTGGGTTTCTCTCCAGGACTCACAGATTACTTCTTTTCGCACTCTCTGAAGGCCCTTGTGATCTTTTCCGGAGATCAGGTCATTCAGTTAAGGGCCCCATTTAACAAAGGGAAAATTTCCCATCTTTGCTCCAATCCCAATCCCTCAGAAGACCATAGATATTTGAGAGAGTAAAAGCAGAACTGTGACAGCTCCTGAGAGAATCAAGCCCATTAGGAGAGCACAGCCTGGCCCAGATCCTTTAGTTTAGACTTGCAAAAGGAGAAAATTTTTGTAATGCTGGAAATACATGGGCTGGGGAAGGGAGAATGGGTCTCTCAAACGCAGAGGGGTCAGCCACCTTTTTTCTCTAAATGCATTAAATGTTCTGCTCGTGTCACCCCCTTTCCCTCCACAGTCAAAACATGGGATTTTCCCGACCTTGGGGGAAGTCGGAGATCCCATAGGTAAGTGCTTTGGATATTTGGTATGGCATTTTTTAAGAGCTTGCATATGTGTTTCCAAGTTGCGATTGTGTCTTGTAACAAAAGGGAGCCTCTAATCTCTCGGGGGATTTGAGAGAGCTTAGAATGTATTAGCGCAAGGGGGTGCCAAGGGTGCATCAAATCCCTCTCCAGATTAAAGTTCGAGTATCTGCTAGTTTCTCCCCACCAATCCAGAACGTGTCTAGTGAGGCACGCCAGATTATAGAACCGGACATTAGGGAGATTTAGACCTCCTTCCGGGACCGGGAAGCATCAAGCTTGGCAAGCGCTATCCGGGGCCCTCTTCCCCGCCCAAATAAAGCGGTAAAAGAGGAGTGAATTTTATTTATGTCTGGGTGCCGTATTAGTAAGGGAAGGGTTTGGAGCTTAGGAAAGCATATCATCTTAATTGCATGACATCTACCTGACAGGGAGAGGGGGAGGTTCTGCCATCTGAGGAGATCGTCTGAAATCTTTTTAATCAGAGGGGGAAAGTTCAGGTCGTAAATGGTCTTAGGGGTCTGGCCTATTTTTATTCCCAAATAAGTAATATGTGACTTCGTCGGGGCGAGTCCCAGGTTTAGGTTTTGCCAGACAGATTTTGGGAGGGGGGTTTCCAGTTCCAATAGCTCACTCTTGGAGGCGTTAACTTTGTATCCGGAGACTCTGCCAAATTCATCTAGGAAAGAAAAAATCCTAGAGAGGTGAGCAACCGGATCAGAGAGAAATAAAAGCAGGTCGTCGGCAAAGAGGGCGAGTTTGACCTGACTCCGGCCTACCGCTATACCAGAAAAGAGGTCCGAGTCCTCCAAAAAGCGAGCTAGAGGTTCCAAGGCGATGTCGAACAGGAGAGGGGACAGGGGACAGCCCTGGCGAGTGCCTTTATAAAGAAGAAAACGTTGCGAAAGGAAGCCCGGGGTGTGCACCTGTGCAGTCGGGTTACTGTATATAGCAGTCAGCAAGTTTTTAAATCTGCCTCTTATCCCCATGCGCTCGAGAACCATCCACAACCACCCCCACCGGACATTGTCAAAAGCTTTTTCAGCGTCTATTGCAATCATGACAGGATGGCCGGTGGGGGAGGAAGCGGACTTCACATTCTCGAGCACTGACAGAACTTTTCTGAGGTTGCTCACTGCCGCACGTCCCTTTACAAACCCTTTTTGTGATGGGCCAATGAGGGTGGGCAAGAATGTGGCCAGCCTGTCTGCCATGATCTTGGACAGCAGCTTCTGATCTGTATCTATCAGTGAAATTGGCCGGTATGAGGACGGAAGGAGGGGATCTTTGCCTTTCTTGGGAATTACTTTTATGAAGGCGTTTTTAAATTCAGGCCTGACAACGCCTTCCTGAACTATTTGGTTGAAGTAACTGGTAAGCAAATGGGGTCATGGTTTCAATAAGTACTTTATATATCTCCCCCGAGAAGCGTTCAGGCCGGGAGCCTTTCCCTGCAGATAGATGGCGGATAGCTAATTGTACCTCCTGCTTGTGACTCAGCGTTAAGGCTGCTAGGTTTTTCCGCGGATAGCCGGGGGAGGGGGGGAATTTTTGGAAATTCCTACCATTGGCGTTTCCCTTTCGTCATCTAGGTTTAGTCCCTGAGAGTATAACTGTTCATAGAACGATTTAAGCATATCATTGATTTTATAGGGGTCTGAGGTGACCTGGCCATCCGGTGTACGGATCGATGGAATGTGGGATGGGGAGTAGCTACCATGAAGTAGTCTAGATAGTAGTTTCCTGCTTTGTTCCCGTACGGAAAAAGGAGGATTTCAAGTGAGATCTCTGCACCTCTTCTTTCCGCCCCAACCAGAGTTCAAAAACTCTCTTTGCCTGTTCCCAGTCCCTCCTGGCCTCCTCCGAACAGTTCGTGAGGAATCTAGCGTAGGAGCGCCTCACCTGTTCAGAAGCATACCTATATTCCTCATTCAGTTTGCGTCTGTAGTTTGAGGTGTGAGCTATAATACGCCCCCTCAGGACAGATTTGGCCGTAGCCCAGTATAAAGGGATGTCGTCAGAGTGTTCCCCATTGGTCTCAGAAAACTCCAACCACCATCCACGAAGTAGATCTGCGAACTGCTCGGTCTTGGCCATGTAGGAGGGAAACCGCCAGATATAATCAGTTCCCTTTGGAAAAACATCTGTTATCTCCGTCACCACAGGGGAATGATCTGAGATCCCTAGGTCCAGAATCTCCGATGTTACCAGCCGTCTTTGGAGCTCGGGGGAGACCAAGACATAGTCCAGCCTTGACCATGAGTTTTGAGAGGGAGAGAAGAACGAAAATTCCCTGCTATCCGGATGGAGATCTCTCCAGCCATCTCTTAGCCCTGTGGTATTTAATAGGCGTTGTAGGATCCCCATCTTTGGTCTCCTGGCTGAAACCGCAGAGGAAGCCGACCCCAGATCTCTTTTCCTATCCAAAATTTCGTCTAACACTACGTTCATATCGCCCCCCATGATGACAGCTGTCACCCAAATCCCTCTGACACGTCCGCCAGGGATTCAAAAAATGGTTTGCTCTGAGTATTGGGGCCGTATACATTGAACAAGCTGACTTGGTTAACATTATGGCAGATCTTCAAGTGGGACCAACGACCCTCCTGGTCTGAATCATGGGAGATCAATTGACAGGGAAAATTTTTGTGTACTAAGGTGAGGACACCTGCCTTTCCATCTACCGAGGGGGAGCCATAAACTTGGTCGACCCACAGCTTCTGCATCCTGAAAAAATCTTCATGAGGCAAATGTGTCTCCTGCAGGAGAACAATGTCTGGGCGGGCTTTTTTCAGGTGTCGTAAGATCCTGATGCGTTTGTTCGGGGAATGGAGCCCTTTCACGTTCCACGTGACGACTCTCATGGCCGAGGGAAGGGGGGGGGAGAGTGGAGTGACTGTTGGAGGGTAAAAGAAAACGCTATAAGGGAAGTGATGTTGTGTAGGACCAGACTCGAATCCTCAGCAAAATTCAGAAATAGAGCTAAAAATAATAAAAAAAATAAAATACAAATTGAAAATAAACCGGCTATATAACTTAAAAGAAAATAGAAAATTGTAGAATAAACCTAACAAATCACGCAGAGAGTCAGGAACCAGGTCGCTCAGACTCTCTTTTTGCGTGTAAGGACTTCACTTTTTTCTGCCACAGGGAGGTCGGCGGTGTGCTTACAATTACTCTTATTCTCCGCACATCCCTCTGCCAGAAAAAAAGGTATGTAACAGGAGTAGCCCTCTTAACTGAGACTGGACGCAACCCGTGGCCATAAAAGACATGAACTGACGAGAGCCACCACATAAATCACAGCAGTAAGGAAACATTACATCATTGCAAAATATAATGAAGGACAGTAACATCTGGGCGAGCGTGCCGCCTCAACATTGAACAGTGAAGGGAATAACCAGCACAAGGGAGGGTTTTAAGGGGGGGGAAAGGGGATTTTTTTGGGAAATAAAAAAACAGGTCTTGGCTAAAGGGCTCGTTCCTCCAAAAACCCTCCAAAGAAAATTCTCAAATTTTTGGTCTTTTTCCCTTCTAAGGGGGGTGGGGGGGGGGGGGGGGGGGGGGGGGGGGGTCTTTTGTTTGCGTTTGGGCCTTTTGGGGATGTCTTGTTTCCTTTTTATAATCTACAGTAAGTATTTAATAATGACAGCCCGGGTTTTATTTGGGCAGTTTGGTCACCCAAATTTTGGGCCAGAAAAGGTTCGGGGCCAAAACAATGCCCCTCCCCAACCCCTTTCAGCTACTTTAAATCCCCGGGGCTTGGGAAGCTTTTTTTGGGACAGGGGCCTTTAGATCCCCATTTTAAATGTTTTCGGGGACCCCACAAACCGGGAAGGTTGCTCCTCAAGACGATCTCGAGGCCCCTCAATGCGATCAAAAGAGTGCCCTTTACCCTTTTTGACAGGAGGACGGGTTTGGGGTTTGCAGCAGGGCATTTTCAGTTTTCAAAGGGCAAAACCTTTGCTCTAGTTCCCCAGCCGGGCTTATGCACCCGAATGCCCTTTTCTGCAGCTGGCTTAGGGGGGCCCTGGGGGGTTTTTAAAAAATTACCCCTGCCTGGAGCTCAGAGCTTAAAAGCGGGTGCCCCTCCATAGGGGATGGCCTTGAAAACCAAAGGGGGGGCAGCTTGAAACAGGGGCCCTGAGATTTTTCAGGGACCAGATGCATTTGTCAGGGGGTCTGGTGAGGGCGCTGAGACCCCGGGATCTCCGCGGGTCCCATGCCCCTGGCCGCCTTTAAGGGATCCCCCGGGGCATGCGGGGGGGGCCGGGGTTTAACCTTTCGTTGGGGCCCGCTCCCAAGGATGAAATCTCTCCATCGCCCACCGGAGTTTAGGGGAATTTCCCCCCGATCTGGGGGGGCTGATTGGCAATCACTACAGCACTGCGCCCGGGGCGGGTTCAGGGGAATAGGGGAGACCCACGGAGGGGTCACCTCCTAAAGGCAGCGCCGGAACTGGAAGTTTTGGGCCCCCGTTTTTTCGTTTGAGTCTGAAATGATCTCTTTCATTTTATAAACTTAATGGGGCATGTATTTCCCTTTTCGAGATCCACAAAATTTTAACGGGCAAAAATTTTAAAAAAGGGTTTTCTATGAATTTTTTTTTAAAACCCACAAAAGAAAAAAAATTTAAAAAAACCCTTTTTGGGGTGCTTTCAAAATTGGCGTTTTTGATGCTTTTTTTGTGCACAATGTACAGCATTAAAGGGGGGGGTTACCCATTTGAGCTGTTAAAGCTTTTCTGCAAATTTTCTCAGTTTGGGCTTTTTGAAATAAGGCATTTCTCCCCTCTGGGGCGGGCGTGTCTCTCGTCTCAGAAAGGCGTGTCTACCCCCCAGAGGCGGTCTCCCCCTCTCATCAGCGTGTCTCCCCCCCGGGGAGGCATGTCCCCTCCTCCGGAAGAACGGGTGACACTTTTTGGTTTGAACAGGGATGCAAAAGGGTTTGTCGGGAATAACACTCTGTAGCCCCCTTTCATGCTTATTTTTTTGCAGCCTTAGGCTCCAAACTCCACAAGCCCCTTTCATTTTCCCCTTTTTTAAACACAAAATTTGACATTAAAAGCCACGGGCTTTATCTTCCTAGGGGTCTTCACCCAAATTTACTGACAACGGGAAAGGACCTTTACTCAACTACAAGGACAAATGTCCTTCAATAAAGACTCTGTTCTGTCAAAAAAAAAACATGAAGTGAAAACAATGGGGGGAGAACACTCAGCTTTTAGAAAAGACCCTGCTCGCCTGTCCAATTGTCACTAACTTGGGATTTGGGTGCAGGGGGGGTAGATTTTTTAGCTTTAAAACAAAGGGGTTTTGGAGTTTATCCCCTCACAAGTTTTTTTTCCCCCCTAAATTCCACTATTATAAACCAAAAATTATAAATTCAATCCATAATGATATATAAATATATAATATATAATAAAAAATTTTTAATTATATATATATATATATATATTATATATTTTAAATAAAATTACCCCTAATCATTCCCCCCAAAGGGTTATAGATTAAAATCAAAAAATTTGAAATGTTGTGTAAAAATACTTCCCCCAATGGGGGCACTATATGGGGACTTTTGTGGGGTTTTATTACTAAAATTATAATTCCCCAAAAAAAAAAAAATTTTTTCATATTTTTTTAACATAATTACAATTTATAAAAGAAAAAAAAAAAAAAAAAAAAGAAAATGAAGGGCTTGAACCCCCCAACCTGTAGGAACTTATTTTTGCCTGGAACTTACAAACTGTGTTTTCCCTTAAGTTTGCCCTCAGTTAAGTGGTGTTTTGGTTCAATGTTTGCCATCTTTTTTTCCTGTTTCCTGTTCCTGGTTCCTATAAACTCCTCAACCCTGTTTTCACTGCTTAGTTTGGGGGTTTTATCCTGCTTTCCAGTCCTCGCCGGGGGGAACTTGCCGCCACCTTGTTCCTTTCTTGAGTTAACCCCGTAACCTTTTGCCTGCTGTCCTCCACCCTTCCCCCTCTGCCCTGACCAAGCAAAAACCCTTCCCTTTCCCCTGGGCCCTCGCATCCACCTGCCTCCCTGTTTTTTTACCTACCCGGGCCTTTGGATTCCAGCAGTATACCCCAGTATCGTGAAAAGGGATACTCAAGCCATAAGATGGAGCCCGGGGGGCTGGGACCCGGGAGCCGCTTCAACAACTGAGACTACGGGGGGCTAATATGCGCTCTGAGATGCAGGGTGAAGATAAAGTGCGACGCCATGAAGGTAAACCCCACAATTCCAAGTGTAGGACAAGCCATTCAAAGCACGGGGGACGGCAGCCCTTAACCGACCGGGATCCCCTGGAAATAAACCTCTGGCCCACCACTTGGGTGCCGTATGGCCCTAAGTTGCCGCCTTTCAATTCGGCGGAGACCGGATAAATTGGGGGATTCTTAACCAATTTGGGTTAAAATTTTGATGCAAACCCAAACCCAGTTCCCAGGACGGGCTAAGTCCTATCATCATTATGCTGTTAACAATAAACCTTTTCCGGGGGCCCCCCCTTTGATTGGACCCATATCCCCGGCTGAATCAGGAAGACTTCTCGACGCCAGATCAATGTTTGATGACCCTAACATCGTGCTAAGTTAAAGCAGTATACTAGCATTGCGCCGGGGCAAACCCCCCGGGCTGAGTATGCATGGAATTCAAGAGGGGGGCAATCGACCCGTTTGGAATGACGCAGCGAAGATGTCTTTTTTAAAAAAGGGACACGCAGCACATTAAAAATAAACTTGCCCTCTGAGGCCCCCTTGGGTTTTGGATGATTTTATTAACCATTGCTTAAATTGATCCCCCACTACAAAACACGACAGGAAAAATGGGCTACTTTGAATTAGACACCAAGCAGCCCCCACCTTTCCTGCCCCTTTCCCAAGGAACCCCAAAAAATTCGCAAGTTCGGGAACGAGCCTAGCAAGTCGACTCCATATTGAAACGTGAAAGCTTTTTGAAAAAGACAACAGGGGCTCCTAAAGCTATGTTTTTTTACTGGGGAAATTTGCCCACTTCCTCTCAATTTTGCCCTAGCCGCCCACGGAGATTGGTGGCAGCCATCGGGGGCCCCGACTCCGGATGGGGAATCAATTGTTCGAAAATAGTTTCTGAAAGAGCAGTTGTCCAGTCTATTTCACAGTGGCCCATAAAAGAAAGAGAAAAAGGGACTCTCTTTGCTTCCTTCCCTAAAATTCCGGGCTAACCCCCAGTGGGTCCCCACCTCAGTATTTGGACTCTGGGGAAAAGTGGCAACTTCAGGGTCTTCCTTTGCCAAAGCAGGGGGTTAAACTCAAGAAGAGACTCCCCCCCTGGTAATGGAGACTGTAGGGGGGGTTTCCCCACTGAGCTCGGGGCCATGGATCAAAGAGACCCACCACTTAAAATCATTATGGCACCCCAGCACCTGAAGTCCTGTCATTCCTTTTGATACTTCGCCGCCTTCTGTCACTTAGGCTTACCTGGTTGCAACCAAAACCCCGGGGTTATCAAGGGGGAAACCAAAGAGATAAGTTCCCGCAGGGGGATGTTCATCAAAACCTAAACCAAGTCTGAAGACCCATTTAAAAAACAATAAAAAAAATGGAGCTACCCTAAATAAAAAGGAAATGCAGATGTTGCAGCAACAAAAGCCGACAAGCTTCCCCCAACCGCCCTTTTCGACCCCATAGACTTGTTTTCCTGGTGATCCAACCCCGGTAAATCTACCCTCGGGCGGGGCCTGATTAAAAGCCCTCAAACTAAAAGGAAAAAACCTTGCAAGGGGGTTCATCCGCCCTTCCTTCCCCCGCGGGGGGCCCCCATATTTTTTTCAAAAAAAAGGGAGGGTTTCCTTAAAGCCCTTTCATCGATTACAAGAACTTAATAAAACCAATAAAAACCGTTATCCTCACACTATCCCTAAAACTTCTAGAGAGTACGACATGAAAATTTTTTTCAAATTAATCTCGGGGCCTTTAAAACCCTGGTCCGTATAAATCTGGAGATGAATGGAAGACGCCTTTAGGTCACGTTTGGGACACTTGATTATTGCGTTATGCCTTTTGTTTTTAATGCCCCCCACCTTTCCAACATCTTGCCCCAAGACATCTTCAGAGACCTTCGGACATTCTAGTCACTTCTGGACGATATCCTGATTTTCCCAATTTGATGGGAAAACACCCGAGACATTAAAATTGTTTTGGAAAGTCTGAGGGGGGAAACCCTCTTTACATCAAAATTTGAGAATGTGAATTCCATCAACAGGATCCAATTTCCCTTTGGGTAGTAATTTCACCCCATGGCCAAAGGACCTTTGAAAGATCAAAGCAAAAGTAACTGGCCCACCCCAAAACATAAAAATTTCAACGTTTTATAGGTTTTGCCAAAATTTTTATAGAGCTTCATCAAGAAATTTTCCCGAAATCTTTTACCTTTACACATTGACTAAAAAGAAAAACTGCTTTTGTTTGGTTTCCCCAAACAAAATCCTTTTTTCTCTTAAAGATCAAGTTCACTACAGCCCCCGTGTTAATTTTATCCTGACCCAGAATCGCCTTCATTGGGAATGGACGCTTCCCAAATGTGCTGTAGGGGGGAAACTGTTCAAAAGGGGGACAAGATTTTAAATTTATCCCTTTTGCTTTTACTCCCACGTTTATCCTCTGCTGAAGGGAAATTTTGATTGGGATAAAGAAATGTTAGCTATTGTTGCAGCTTTTAAGGGAAAGGAGACATCATCTTCAAGGAGCCCACAAAAATAGTAGTTTTAAATGATACCGTAATCTGGAATTCTTAGATTTTTGCCAATGTCTATCTCCTCGTCAAGCTCGTTTTGGGGTATTTCCCCAACCAAATTTAAATTTATAATCCATACAGGCCCGGGTCTCGTAATGGAAAAGGGAATGCTCTTCAAGAATGTTCTCCAGTGATTCCCCACCTGCAATCCACCAAGACCCTTTTTCCAGTCTAATTTGTGGGGGAAAATTCTTAAAAGGACTTGCCAAAGAGATAAAGAGGCCTTGACACCGACCCTTACCTCCCACCACCCGATATGTACATTGTGCTTTTAAAAAAAGATGTGGACCCACGGGCAGCACTTTATATACCCGAAACAAAAATGAAGATTCTGAGGCAGCCCACATTCCAAGATTCGGGGCACAAAGGGGTGCAGAAACCAGGGAATTTTTTTCCGATTTTTGGTGGCCCCAATTATCACGGGGGGTAAAGAATTTAAATCCTGGACACTGGCTAGACAAGACCCACTTCTTTCCCTCAGGTTTTTTCAGCCTTTTCCGGGCCCCCCCCCCCTGGGGTTCAATCCATGGCTTAAAGAAATTTCCTACCCCTAAGGGGGAAAAAAACAATTCTCGGGTATTGACCGGGCTCACCAAAGGCACATTTCATTCCATTACCGGGTTACCCTCTCCAAAGACACAGGACCATAATTTAGAATGGTTTCCCTTCATGGGTTCCTGATAAGTTATCTCGGCGTGGGGTCAGTTTACATCCAAATTTTGGCGGAGTTTTTGTTCAGCATCGACATCGATTTAATTGTCAACCCCCTTCACCCCCAATCTAATGGACAACTGAACGTAGAATCAGAAACCCCCGGAACAACCTCGATGCTTTTTTTGCCATTTACAAATATGGGTTGATCCCGCTTCCCGTGCCGAATTTTAAAACAATAATTCCCAAAAAGCCTCCACCAAACAGACTCTTTTTTTGCAAATTTGGGATACCCCTCCAAATATTTTTCCCCAAAATTCCCCCCGATTTTCCACATATTCCAGCTGCCAAAGGGAAAGGATTTGGGATTACAGCAAAATTTTTCAGCTATAAAAAAAACACTAGAGGGTCAAGAAAATTACAAGAAGATGGCGATAAACGCGCAAACCAGACCCAAATTTCAAGGTGGGGAAATTATGGCTCTCTACGAGAAATTTTATATTGATTTCCTTCAAAAACTGGGGCAGAATTTTTGGGCCATATAAACAGCAAAATAATCATCCATAGCGTTCCTCAAACTCCCACAATCTTGAAGATTCATCCGGTTTTCATTGTCTTAAAAAACCTTTTTTCCCCAAACCCTTTTCCCGGGCGTTTCCCCCCCCTCCTGATGCAGTGGAGATAGTTGGGCAAGAGCATTTTTTTGTAGGCAAATCTTGGACTCTAAATTTTCAGGAACCCGCTGCAATACCCCTTAAGTGGCAAGGTTATGGGCCCGAAGAAAATTTGTGGGAACCTTAATTTCTTAATGCCCCCCTCGACTTTAAAACAATTTATCGAGACATCCGAGAAACCAAGTCAGGTATCCCAGAGGCCGCTTTTGAGGTGGGGAGTAATGTCAGGAACTCCACTTTGCCTTGGGGAATTTTAAAAGTGTTTGCCCTTAATTTGCCCCCCATTTAAAGGGGGATTGGTCTCAAAAATGGTTCCAATTTTTTTTCCGTTTCCTTTTCCCGTTCCTAATAAATCCTCAAGCCGGTCATGCTTTGATATTGTGCTTTCTCCCGCTTTCCAGTCCCTCGCCTGGGAACTTCCGTCCCCTTGTTTCCCGTTATTTCAGTTAACCCGCGCTAACCTTTTGCCTGCTGTCGCCCCCCCTTTAACCTCTGCACTTCTGACCAAGCAGCAACCCATTTTCCCTTCCTGGACCTCGCTATCCACCTGCCTCCCTGTTTTTTTACTAGCCCGCCATTGGATTCCGCAGTAACACCATATCTGACACAACCCCTCTCTTTCAAAGGTGATCACCTAAGCACTGCACTATACAACACTTATGCAACACAGTTTTGAATCCTTTGTTTACTTAAGATTTGACGTCAAAGGAGGCAGGGCTTGCATAAACCCTGAGGAATAAACGCCCTCTTTTCAAATTGCAGCTTAAGGGCTGAACCGTGAGGAGGGAATCAAACCCCTTGGCAAAAGCCCCTTAAAAAGCCAGTAATTGCCCAGAATCATCACCATAGAGCTGGGGGATAGCATAACCCGCAACCTTGGTTTCACATCATTTTAAAAGCTCAAAGGGGGGGGTTAAACACAGAGGTGCACACCAATCACACGCAGGGGGGTGGCCAGGGGGTTTCCCTTTTGGGCGTATCCCAACAGGGAATGAAATGTCAGCCAGCCAACACATGCAGGGGGGGGTCTGAAAATCGACCGGGGGCAATTTTTACCACATCAAGCAACAGAAAAAAGAATACAGATTTACAGAGAAACTCATACGCTAAAACCCAAGGGACAGAGGGATTTAAAACCCCAAATTCAAAAGTCTTTTTTTTACTGCCCCCAAATCTAGAATACTTTTAAAAAAAACCCCCTTAATTGCTTTGTCTTCCTGAACAAAAAACCATAAAAAAAATGCATCATGTGAACGACCTTTAACGGAAAAAAATGCATTTTTAACTATGTTTTTTTGGACAAAGCATAGTTTATCCACATGACCATTCCTGCTTCGAGTCATGTAGCGAGCAAATTCCCTGTGGTGGTGGCTTGCTACTATTAAGGTGTGTAGGCTATTGCAACATATCCCCATGCTTTTATGATTAAAATTTATGACAAAAAGCAAACCCCTGCTTTGGGGCCCCTGGAGCAACAATGTCCCGAAAACCTCTGCTAACCCACTGAAAAATGGGCCCAGAGCACACGATGTAAACACAAGTCTTGAACAATTGGGTCACAGAAAATTTTTCAATTTTCTTCGTGGGTATCAGAACAGGCTTGCTGATTGCAAAGGGTTTTTTCTTGATGATACAGTTTTGCTTAATGGAAGGAGGGAAATTGGTATGTCGGTTAAAAAACACAGAAAAAAAACACCCTGAACCCACTGTGGAAGAACAAACTGGTGATGGCAGCATTAGGGTCGGGGAAAATTTTAGCCGTTCTCTGAGCCACTCATCTTTGTGGAAGACGTCCTCACCCCTTTTGGGGGTTGGAATCTTGCCACTGAAAAACCCAAAAATGGATTGTCTCCCCCTGGGGAGGGATTGGATTCCAGCAAGAAAAGTGAGTTACACAGCTAGAAAGGGCCAACATTATTGAAAACATGCCCAAAATATACGCCACAGGACCTTAGGGTCTTTCGCCGCCGTCCGCGCTTTTGGGCTGCACCAACGGTCTCGCTGGGATAAGAGGGGACTTCATGTGGTGTATTTCTATTACTTTCACTCCTTACGTGAGAACCCCCTGTGTGACTCAGCCTTAAAATCCTTGTATAACGTAACTATCAGGACACGTCCGGGTTCTGCTTACACCACCTCACTTTTTTTACAAGACCTGGACTTTATAAAATTCTGAGAACGCCAACCCTTTTCTGACAATCTGTCCCCTGCCCCACATCGGCCCCCTTTAATACAAAAGGGGCCGCACTTTAAAACAAGTGGACACCATCTAGTTAGGACAACTCCTATGGCTTTAACCAGATCTCATGAGACAAAAGTGCACATTCCCCGAACTCATGGAGGGCAGAGGGGTACGGCCTAACGGGTGCAGTCACCAGGGCCCATGTTAAGGGACCTTTTGGATGGGTGGAATGACAGAGCGAGGTTTTCCATCAGAATTTGTAATAAAGGTTTCCAGGACCTTGTTGTATCCAATTCACTATGAATTCAGGATGTTCCAGGATCCCTGACGAAACCTCTGAATTCATTACTACCTCACTGTGGTCACATCTTCTGGGATCTCCTCCTTCACATCACTCATCCTCAGCTTATCGCTCCTCATCTTCTCTTCTTCAGCCTCCACTTTAGTATCAGTCAGATCTTCACCCTGATGTGACATATGGAACAATTCAGTACATCAAACTGATCGACATAAGAGACCCCCAAATATCTATGAGCCCATCGGTGGCTGCAGGAGGTCCACACTCCGTATACAGATTGTGTATAGGGCTCATCTACCTGAGGATTCCCTGGGAAGTCCATCTCTTCTGCTTCATCCTCAACCTTCATCTCAATCAGATTTTCTCTCTAATGAGACAAAACCAGTGAAATAAGTGCAGGTTGTTCCATTCTGGTCATATTTAGAGGAGACTTCAGCTCCCTCTACCTGATGATTCTCTGGGACATTTCCCTCTTGACAGTCCTGGAAATACAGAGGGCGGGGACATCTTTCTGCTGGATTTCTCCTACTGGACCATCTGTAGGGAGCAGACAGTGACAGATACATGAGCTGCGGGATATCGGTCTATATATCATATACATCATCAACTTCATCCTTTGAGAAGACAAGAGAGAGTCACAGACACTAGTTTCTGGGTGATGTCATCCTGCTGTGTCTATCTCTCTCACCTTGTGATGTCAGCGGCCGCGATCCTCCATCATGAACCTCCTGGTACAGATCCCTGTGTCTTCTATGTACTCCCACTCCTCCATGGAGACATAGACAGCAACATCCTGACCCCTTATAGGAACCTGACAAAAAAAGGATCCATAACATCCAGACCCACTCCCCTGTGTTATTAAAATTTCCCCAGCATCCCCCCCCATCACCCAAACCCCATCATCCCTGTGTTTTTTTTAATGTCCCAGTTTCCCCTCACCTCTCATCATCCAGCCCCATCATCCCGTGTTTGTATAATGTCCCAGATCCCCCCCCCTCTCATCACCAGACCCTCATCCCCTGTGTTATGTATAAGTCCAGCATTCCCCCTCAACCCTCATCACCCATACCCATCTCCCCTGTGTTATGTTAATGCCCAGCTTTCCCCCTCACCTCTCTCACCAGACCCATCATCCCGGTTATGTTAATGCCCCAAAATTTCCCCCTCACCTCTCATCTCACCAACCATCATCCCCGTTTTCAGTAAATGCCCCACATTCCCCTCACCTTCACACCCGCCCATCATCCCCTTTTTATGATAATGCCCAGATTCCCCCCCACCTTCATAAAATCCAGACCCTCATCCCGTTATTATGTTAATGCCCCAGCTTTCCCCTCGTTCATAGGTCTCCCCCCCTTGTCCATCCTTGGGGGGTCATGATAAAAAGGGCCATTTTTTTTTAGCTCGAAGTCCGGGGACCTGAGGAACCCTGAAGAAGAGAGGAGGACCGGAGCAAGATCCACTTTATATACCCTTTTTAAAATGTACATATATAACCTACACTTAGTGGACCCCCATCCCAACTTTTACTGTAACAAAAAAATAAGCCATTTAAGGGCCAGTTCTTCTCCCGGGGACAACCCCAATATCTCAAAACCTATCTATCTATCTATTTTATCATCATTTTTAACATACATACTCAAAATTTGAGTACCCCCCCCCTTTTTTTGTAAATATTTTTTCTATCTTTTTTCAGGGACAACAATGAGGATCTGACCCTTTTTATACAATGTAAAGTATCGTGTACAAAATTATTAAGTGTGGCCCCGAAAGGGGGGGATCTGCTCTGTTTCAGGGTTCCCGTACTATTTGGCATTCATGGTTCCCCCTTAAGACTTCCCTCACACCGGCAGACTCATCCCGCCCCAAACCATGACCCTCCCACCACCATATGTCCTGTAGGGAACATATTTTGTCTTTTTACCCTCACCTGGTTGTGCAACAGGCTGATAAACCCTCTCCCAACCAAATAAGTTTTCTCTTGGTCTCATCAGAGCACAGGATATATTCTAGTAATCCCATTGTTTCTTCACAAACGTTTGTGGCTTTCTTTACATCATCTATGCAAACCCAAATTTTATACAGCGTGAGGGATAAGGGTTGAGCACCGACAGGGGGAACCCCCCCCGTGTAACCTCTCAGCAAAGCTGGCAGCGCTCATCACTGGTTAGGACACGAACATTTGCACTCAACTTGTTTTTTTGACCATGTCCGTATGGTCCACTGTAGGTCTTGGCCCCCAC
>JAODAL010018997.1:0-73212 GCA_025379985.1 Phyllomedusa bahiana | reverse complement strand
GGCCGACTATCGACAAATGATCGATTCATAGCCAACGCAATCGCTCAACACTAGTCAAGAGAATAACTAGTGAGGCAATTACAGAAGAAAAGAAATCCCACTAAGAAATTGTCGCCCGTCCCCCTTAACCACTGACATATCAATGTTCTGCCCAAAAACCGGGCGTAAGAATAAACATGTTCTAAGTTTTTCGGACTGCCGGTGGTATAAAGAACCATCCAGCAGAAAATCCGTTCAATGTGGACTGCCCTATGGATTTTCTATTTAAGTCTATTAGGACAGTTGACAGACGGTTTACAGATACCTTTCAAATCCGAAAACCGTCTGTAAAACCAACCAAAAATGCTGCAATGGGGACAAGCCTTTAGATTTACCACGCTCATTCTGCTAGACCTAGGGATTGTCTCAAGATTGCAACCTCTTTTTTATTTAAAAAAGTACTGTAGAGCCGTTATACCTTGGGGTCATGGGATGTATATTAGTATTATTTGAGAACCATGGTCCCATAACATACAATATTAATTAGTTCTGGGACAACCATTGTGTGTTGAAACCATAACTATAAATCAAAACCATAGCTATGAAAAACTGGTAATTGCTTCCAAAGCTTCAAAATGTCACCAGCATAATGAAAAATAAAGACTAAAGAAAATGAAGCAGATACTAATCCAGATAAAGTGTGTCCTAATATATAACATCAGAAAGAACTGCTGGAAAATTGAACTTTTCTATCTGAACTATTTGGGTCATCTACTTTATATACAATCGGTCTAATTTATCAGAATTATCTAATTCTACCTAATTGTTGACCAACACAACCAATCAGAGCTTACCTTTATTTTATAAACTGTTCTGCTAAGATAAAAGCTGAGCTCTAATTGGTTGCACTGGGTAACAAAGAAATATTTAGCACTAGACAGTTTTAATAAATGAGGCTTAATGTTCTAGAAAAAAAGAAAATGGGGCCCTCACCTGGTGCCCAAAAAAGCTGCTCATTCTGACACATTTAAAGAGCAGTACAGGACATGCAGTACCGCACTAATAATAATAATAATCTTTATTTCTATAGCGCCAACATATTCCGCACACTTACAAATTTAAAGGTAAACTACAGTATTACACATTAAAAGTATTTACAAATGAAAACACAAGGTGTGAGGGCCTGCCGTGGAGCTTAAAATTTTATTTGGGTTTAGGGGTGAAAATAGGGAAAGAAGTGAAAATTTACAAAGGCCCCAGCCATGTTTCATAAATAGGGGGGGGTTTACTGAAAAAAATGGATGAACCCCCCCCCCCAACTGTACATCTAATAAAAGATAAGTGCCTGGAGTCCCCCCGATGTAGGGAGTGACAGAGTGTGTGATAGCGTTGGGGATCTTGGGGGGAAAACCGAGAAAAGATTGTTCCAGGGCCCTCTTAAAAACTGTGGGGGGTTGTAAATGCCTGATCGCCCGCGGTAGCAATTCCAAGAATTGGGTGCCGCACGGGGAAAATTTGGGGGGGCAGGAGGTTGGATGATTGGGGAATGTTCTGATACCCCACAGAGCGGGAGCAGGGAAGGGCGGTAGACAGAGATAGGGGGAGATGTGGGGGGAGCAGGCTGGGAGAGCGCTGTAGAGAGGGACTAGACCCAATCATACATGCACTCACTAATACATGTACAAAATACGGGACATGTAGTACCGCACTGTACTGTAGAGAGGAGCTATAGACCACCAATCACTGAATGTACCTCACTAATACATGTAAGAGCAGTACAGAACATGTAGTACCACACTGTACTGTAGAGAGGAGCTATAGACCACCAATCACTGCAGGCACCTCAGTAATACATGTAAGAGCAGAACAGGACATGTAATACTGCACTGTACTGTAGAGAGGAGCTACATGACTGCCAATCACTGCATGCACCTCACTAATACATGTAAGAACAGTACAGGACACGTAGTACCACACTGTACTGTAGAGAGGCGCTACTAGACTGCCAATCACTGCATGCACCTCACTAATACATGTAAGAGCAGTACAGGACATGTAGTACCACACTGTACTGTAGAGAGGCGCTACTAGACCACCAATCACTATATGCACCACACTAATATATGTAAGAGCATTACAGGACATGTAGTACCGCACTGTACTGTAGAGAGGCGCTACTAGACCACCAATCACTACATGCACCGCACTAATATATGTAAGAGCAGTACAGGACATGTAGTACCGCAATGTACTGTAGAGAGGCGCTACTAGACCACCAATCACTGCATGCACCGCACTAATATATGTAAGAGCAGTACAGGACTTGTAGTACCGCACTGTACTGTAGAGAGGCGCTACTAGACCACCAATCACTGCATGTACCGCACTAATACATGTAAGAGCAGTACAGGACATGTAATACTGCACTGTACTGTAGAGAGGTGCTACTAGACCACCAATCACTACATGCACCGCACTAATATATGTAAGAGCAGTACAGGACATGTAGTACCGCACTGTACTGTAGAGAGGCGCTACTAGAACACCAATCACTACATGCACCGCACTAATATATGTAAGAGCAGTACAGGACATGTAGTACCGCACTGTACTGTAGAGAGGCGCTACTAGACTGCCAATCACTGCCTGCAACTCACTAATATAGAGGTTTTACAAGTAAAATATTCATGATAATTGGTTGGATTTTCCATCAATCACATGAACTACAGTTCAGTAGTGTCTGGGACATTTTATGGTGAGTGTGGTCCCAGGAAATATTGTATCCTAAGACCACTGTAATTTGAGGGATGTCTGTATTAGTTTTCGTACAGAAAATCCCATTGTTTGCATTGATCTAACAATACTAGATGGGTTTAGGAGGAAAGAAGTTGTTATAGTCTTTTTATAGATTTTATATATTGATGCTATCTACATTAATAAATGAATATATAACCATTTTTATTGCACTAGCACTATAACTCGACCAAGGCAGACTGGCTTTTTAGCGCTATCCTGGTAGCCAGGACACATGCCTCGCCTTCTCTACCTAAATCCACCCCTGATCTATCACATATCCTTCCTAGAATTTTACATACAAGTATTTTGTTTAGCTCTCAGAAAGTAGATAATGTCCCTGAGTAAATTGGAAACATTTAAACAAGACTTTAGGCAAGAGAGTAATAAGAGTCAGGCTAATGCTTACCAGCAGAATAACAGTAAGGTAATTGGATGGTCATGGTCAGCAGTTAGAAAGGAAACACAATTATTAAAAAACAGAATATTAAAAGATGAGTTGATTTTGGCTCTCTCACTGGACTATAACTGTAACTCCCATAGAGTGGTGTTGGGTAGTAGTGTGTGTGCGCTATCTCTGCTCTATACATATTAATATTCTCCATGGTCATGTTGCTAGTGGCATAAGAAAGTGGGCATTAGCGGAGGCTTCATCGGTTTAATATTCATCACCATAACAGTGCATATGTAATAAATACACAGTCAAGTCACATTATTATGACCATCAGCTAATACCCAGAGTAATCGCTGTGCATAGCATAGATGGCAACTAGATGGACTGGGAGTGACTCAATAAGGTCCTGGTCGCTTGTCACAGGTATCTGGAACCAACTTCATCCCACAGATGCTGGGGGGTCCATAGAGCCAACACCATCATATAGGGGCTCCTACAGACGCTGAAGGGTCCATACAGGCAACACCATCATCCAGGGGCTCCTACAGACGCTGGAGGGTCCATGGAGATAACACCACCATTGAGCGGATCCCACAGCTGCTGGAAGGTCCATAGAGCCAAACCAACACCACCATCCAGGGGCTCCCACAGCTGCTGGAGGGTCCATAGAGCCAACACCACCATCCACGGGCTCCCACAGATGCTGACTGGGTTCAAGTTTGGGGGATAAGGGAGCCAGAGTATTACTGGGAAGTCTCAGTCATACTCTTCCTGCCAATGTCGAACCTGTCGCATTGTCTTGCTTGAAAATTTTATCCACCCCAGGGAAGACAAACAGCATGTATGAGTGTACGTGATCTGCAAGGATGGATTCATACTTGACTGTGTATTATCTGCTGGAATAAGCCTTTTAACAATATAGATGTAAATTACAACCATGTATAAAAATGACTAGAGTAAAAATGACACATAATGCAAATATTTTTGAATGCATTAGGAGAAGCAAGGTCTCACGCCCCTGCACACAGCCACTGTAACATAACTTTGAAGTAAAGTACAGCTTTATTCCTGGCTTCTTGGATGTCCCATTGCAGCCAGCTTATAAATTAATCAGGTCTCATTTTTACATTTCTTTTGAAAAGACGGCCTCATCTTGTCGCCTTATCTTGCCGCAAAACCTGATTCATACTCATCATTCTTTGTCCTCTTACACTTCTGCAATGCACTGAGCTCATAAATAGCTCCTGCCTGTGACTACTAGGACTGAGGATACCTGGACTCATCTAAATGCATTGGTTGTATAGATATGTTAGAGGAACGGCTAAACTACAGTCCTTTAAAATATGTATATTATATGTATATGTGCTTGTTTCCATACATGTCCTTTACAAATTTCCATATTGCATGGAGGGATTGTAGAATGACTAGTAAGACCCAGTATTCCTGGACTCATCTAAATGTATTGGTTGTATAGATATGTTAGAGGGGACAACTAGGCTACACACAGTTAACCCTTTACCAACATAGGACGTATGGGCACATCCTGGTGGCAGTAAGGTTATATGTAGCGGGACTACAGAATAATCCTGCTACATAGGAGACGGTTGATGGCTGCTAATTGCAGCTGACACCCGTCGGTAAAAGCAGGTAATGGAGCTGGCTCCATTCCCTGCTGCTTCACCCCTCAGATGCCACAGCGATTGCGGCCACTGTGTCTAAATGAATGAGAATCAGTGCCTCACATTGTTTCTCACTACGATAGTCTCCCCCGCAGCGAGATCGTAGGGTGCCATATCTACCATGGATGGCAGGAAGTGATAAAACCGCCATCTTTGTATACCCTTCTTCATTGTTTATACAGAAGGATGTCCTAATGATGCACCCTAGAGGTCAAGTATCCTAGGGGGTCTAATTATTACATTTATGGACTAATCTAAATTTATTGGTTTTATAGATATGTTAGATGGGCGACCAGGCTATGAATATTATATGTATATGTTCTTGTTTTCATACACGTCCTTTAAAATTTCAATTTTCTTCAACTATACATGTTGCATGGTTGGATTGTAAGTGGCTACTAGAACTCAGCGTTCATGGACTTATTTAAATATGCAGGTTTTATAGAGACATTCAAGGGTGCAGCTTTGGTTCAAGCAGTTAAAATATGAATATATACAAGCTTGTTTCTATACGTGTCCTTTACAAACTTCCATTTCCCTCAACTATATATATTGCATGGGCAGATTGTTAATAACTAGTGTTGATCGAACCATTCTAGAAAAGTTCGGTTCTCGTAGAACTTCTCGAATTTTTAGAATTTGAATCAAACCGAACATTTTACTGTTCGGTCCAGTAAAGTTCTAGTTCGACACGCCGTTTTCAGTTTCGTTTTCAGCGGCTTTCTGCACTTTCGGCGGCTATCCAATCAGTGCAGAGCACAGAGAAGTGTCAAACACGTCATTGCTGAGGTGTAGGGCTTTCCTTGGCTGCTAAACTCACATGTCCATGTTTTATATAGTTCACTGTATTGCCTTGTGAACGCCATTTTCAGCTCAATCTCTGTACTGTACAGATTGCTCTTAGTTAGATAGCATTTTCCTCTCCATAGACAGCAATAGTTAGGGAGTTTGGTATTGCTGGCTGCATCTTTCCCACACCCAGAAGCTGTTATCTGGCGACATTTGCAGGCTTGCATAATGCCTAACTCTCATATACATGGATATATACTATATAGAGTGCTTGGATTTGCTAATTAATCCTACTCAGTGCCCCAAAGTTCTTTTCTTGCTATTTGGGGGTTCAGTAATTGTATAACTATGTTTACTATTTTGCCATAGGCAAACTTAATCTCTATCAGTTCTCTATCTGTAAAACACTAAAACGTAACTTTTATTATGTACAACTCTTAACCTCTATACACACTATTTAAAAACCTGATTTCTAACCTCACCACTTAACCCTTTCTACTTCTGAAAGAAGGAATAGCTCCTTTTCTATTATCAAGTCTGGTGGAGCACCACCTCTATACCCTGATGAAGCCAGGTTAGCTGGTGAAACATGTCGGGGAGGTCAGATATGACGTTTAAAATTGTGATTTCTCACCTCTGTTTAGAAGTGTCACCTGCTGCAGAGGGTGTCACAAGGGGGCCTTATTTGTTTTGTGTCCATGAAATTAGGGACGACTGCCCTAATTTATATAGGTGGTGCTCCACCAGACTTGATAATAGAAAAGGAGCTATTCCTTCTTTCAGAAGTAGAAAGGGTTAAATGGTGAGGTCAGAATCAGGTTTTTAAATAGTGTGTATAGAGGTTAAGAGTTATACATAATAAAAGTTACGTTTTAGTGTTTTACAGATAGAGAACTGATAGAGTTTAAGTTTGCCTATGGCAAAATAGTAAATAGTGATCAAAAGTCACTCTTTGTTTTCTTGCGAGATTCCCAAACTTTTGGAGACTATGCAGTAATTGTATAACACACCTTCTCCAAATCTCCTATTTGTCAAAGGAGCTTTTGGGCCCCCTCAGGATGCAGGGCCCCGTAGCAACTGCTACCGCTTCACCTCCTATAGCTGCACCCCTGCTTGCAAGCTGTCCTCATCTTTTCAGTTAGCCATTGAAAGGAATGAAGTACTTTAACCTCTCAGTTTTTTTCTGTCACTCTTAGGCCCGGTTCACATGGCTTATTGAAGCCGTAATTGCGAGCCGGATTTCGCTCGCAATTACGGCTTGAATAAGGGGTGGGGGCGTGGGCGGGGAGGGGGCACGGCCCGCCGGCCCCATAGACTTTCATTATCCACGGCGTGTATTGCGCCTGGATAATGTGCAGGGGACTTTCTCCCCGCCCCGCGGATTCGCCGAGCGGGGAGGAGCGACGGAATCCATAGTTCTCTATGAGAGCAGTGGATTACCGTAATTACTGAGATGGATTGGAGCCGTACTGCAGCGCAAATCCGGCGCGCAGTACGGCTCCAATCTGCACCCAAATAAGCCATGTGAACGAGGGATTAGAGCCAAATTTTCTTCACTAAGTTGTTCCACGTATACAGTTTACTGTTATGGATGGTAATTCCAGCTTCTCCTCACCTGTATAGGTATAAAAATGAACCAGAACATCATCTCCCATTGACTTTAATGGGGTTCGAGTTCGAATTCTAGTTCAAATAGAACCTCGAAGCGAACACACTAAAGTTCGAGATTCTAATAGAACTAGAACATTTTATTGCTCGCTCATCTCTATTAATGACTAGTAGGTCCCAGGATTCATGGAATAATCTACATAAAAGTCTTGGTTTTATAGATATGTTAGAGTGGTCAGCTAGGCTACAAGCAGTTAAAACATGTATATTATATGAATAGTAGGACCCGGGATTCATGGATTCATCTAAATGTATTGGTGTTATAGCTTAGCTTCACTGATCGAGGTAGCTTAACATGGGGCTACAGGCAGTTAAATTATACATATTATAGCTATATGTGTTTGTTTTTTAAACAAGTCCTTTGCAAATTTTCAATTCCCTTTAAGCATCTGCTTTTCATGTTGTATGGACGGATTATATTATACCATCTGCTCCCCTTCTTCACAATTGTAGAGTCATTTCTAAAACCTCTACGCTTTATTCTCTGTTCAATATCTCATTTCTATGCATGGACAAAAATAGTAGTGAAAATAAAAATACATTGAGTGGAATTTACATACTGTGAAGATGCTCATGCAGCGCTGTGTTATAATGGCTGCAATTTCATGATACATATTGTAGAAATAGAACATATGTTCTGTACAGTACAGTTACTGGAATAGTAAAAACTGCCTGAATGAGATGCAGCTCAGATTTTATTCGACCAAAAACCATATTATGATGAGTTATGATCATATAATACGGTAGGTTATGCTGACATTAGAGAGGAAAATTTGTACTGAACTGGAGCATAGATATCACTCTAGAGGACTTGGTATCACAATGTAAGGCCAGGTTCCAGTATGTCTAGGAATTTGGTGCCACATAGGAGGTGAATTCTGTGGCTGGCTACATTGTGTAGGGTGTAGATCACTCTAGTAGTGGTCTTATGTATGTTCTATATTTTATTATTGTTATGACAGTGATGACCATGCACTTTTGGATGATTATTGGTGCTTTTAAGGGTTATCTCACTACAAGGATTGCTTTTTATGTCAAAGATCTTGCAAAAACAAGTCACTTTACAATATATGTCCATTAACAATGTCCTACCTGTTCCTAGATATCACCTCTTGTATGGGCTGCATCAGCTCCACAGGTCGCTATAACCCCAGACCTGTTTTATCTCTCCTGATAGGCTGCCAACACTGGTCGCTATAGCTACAGACCTGGCTTCTACTGCAGCCTAGTAGAATCCAGTAAACACGCCCCTGAATTCGAAATGAAACCAAGAAAACAGGACTGAGGTGAGATGAATCAATGTAGTGAGACAACCCCTTTAAAGGGGTTTTGCCAGGACGTGCCTTATCTGCTAAGAAGCAAATGTAAACAAGCAACGCTGAGCTGAGAGAGAGAGAGAGACACAGCCAGAGCACAGAGCCATGCATAAGGGATCGTGTGAAATGTTCACTCAAATAATCAAACTACAACTAGTGGATTCTGTATACAAAAGACAACAACTTTTCTCCACAGCAGCTTGAAAGCTCCTTCATGTTCCCTGTCATCAGTTAAAGCAGGGATCTACTTAGATAATCTCACTACAACTTGTTGATTATGTATACTAAAGACAACATATTTCTACCCGGTGCCTTGAAAGCTTCTTCAGCTCCCTCTCATCGGATAAGAAGCCCGGCGAGCAGCTCTTGTCAGGTCGTATCTAGTGCAAGCTTTTAAGTAACTAAGGCAGGTAAGGCAAACCTGTAGCTCTCTCAACTGCAATTTTTGTAATCACATATAATTATAAAAGTGATTAAATACCCATTTTGGAGGATCCCATGTCAACATTACATCATGGCAAAACCCCTTTAAGCACCAACAGCTCAAGCCGCCTACGGCCAATCATTAAAAAATCCCAAAATAAAAATTGATCAGCACATCCGAAACAATTTTAAAGAAAATGATGTAGGTGCACGCTGGCATGATGGCAAACAATACAAACACAACAACATATCAGCAGCACTCTACAAACACTAAGAGACAGTCACAATGAATATTTCAACTATTTTCAAATGCATTTCTGCTACTTTTTGGATCAATTCAGATGACAACCTACATTAACATCTCACCTCGAGCAAAGTATTGCTGGGATCTTCATTCCATGAAAGTATGAAGGCCTGAGAGGGCACCAAGCGAACTGAGATGTTACTGTAGGTCCCCATCTGAACTGAGGCCACCTTGTCATAGTGAATCGGCCCTTGCAGTTTTGATCAAAAATGCGCGCTAAGAACCTCAAATTTTCATGTGTCCAAAAACAAGCAGTAGTGCATTTTAAAATAGTTCACCTATTCATTGTGACAATCTCTTAGCATTTTTAGAGTTCTTCTGATATTTTGTTGTGTTTGCAGTCAATTATCAGACTACCAGGGGACCCTGGGAAAGGTGAAGGAAGAGGTTACAAGCAGTCCAGTTGTTAGTTGCTGTTAATGGTAGAAGTTCCAGTTCTTAAAGGGGTTTTGCCATGAAGTAAAAATGATGTGGGAAGCTTGCAAATGAAATAACAAACATTTTCACCATTCATTATTATTAAAAATTCTGCATCGTTTTTGTTTTAGCTGCTCCTTTAGTGATCCATTGTTTAAAGGCTCGTCTCCAGGGCTGAGAGCTCCTCACTCCTGGTCGCACATGGTCAGACATCACTTCCCCTCTCAGGCAGCTACTGAGTGTTCAAACCCCAGGTGCTGTCGCTCTACTCCCGTCCTCTGTACTCCTTAGTACTAATTAGTCAAATAGTGCAAATAAATAAAAATGAAACCTCAATGAGATATGTGCAATGAGAAAGAGAAAAAAACAAAAACACAGGTTTGGTTCCTGCAGGAATTTGCACCTAGGACCCTTGTGTCTGGAGGCCAAAACTTTACCTGTCAGCTACTCACAGCTCTATACATAAACAGACCTTTCTTTGACTACAGAGAGGAAAGGCTTTGTGATGTCATCCTGCTGGGTCACATGATATGCAATTCAAACAAATCACACACGCCTCCTTCTGAGCACACAGAGCTGAAGATCTGGATGCAGGAGGTATGAAATGAGATCATGGCAAAACCCCTTTAAGCTGTTTCAGCAAGTGGGGTTGCTTGTACACTAGCTGGGAGTGGAGCAGGAGCAGACAGAGGCCAGAGGCACAGGCCTGAAATAAGAGATAGTCACAGAGTTCCAAGAGGTAGAAAATAAGAGAAATGCACAGTACGATAAAGATAGAGAGAGAGACAGGGGGGAATTGAGACTGTTGGTCTTTGAAGTCAGTCGCCAGGTCCAGTATTCCTTGGGGTAATGTGTTCTCAGGTTTTTAACTGCTGGTGTGAGAGGACCATCACAGACAATGTGCAGGTAACTGCTTGGCTGTAGCAAGTGCTGCAGAGGAGGACAGGGTTGTGGAGAGTTGATGACTTGTGCCATGAGTAAAGTGTGGCAAAGCTGCAGTGTCTCTGTGCTTCTTTCTCTGCTAACACATTACATTTCCCAGCACACCACTGATAAACCCACATTACCATCACACTTACATCCTTTGGTGCTTTTGCCTGCGGCACATTACAACTGCACTTGGCACAAAATCTGGATCTATGAGGGGCATTTGACCTATTAGCATAGTTGCCATCCAACATGACTGATTCTCATCCAGAAATGCTGAACACAGTGTTTTCTTGATCTGGTAAGATTATGATAAATTACCACATATGTGAATCCTAACTAGATTGTTTAATTTTTCCTTGTAAAATATAGACATCAACAGCAGAAATCACTCTCTTTTGCAGAGGGTTTTTGTATAATGTATCATAGTAGGTATGAGGTGTCAACCTAGGGTCTGTCATAGGGCTTCTCTGTAATATCCTCTGTAATGGGGCATCACCACCAGAACTGAGTAACACTCGAGCCTGAAAAGATGTGTGAGTTCCAGCCTTTATTATTGTTGAGATATGCTTTAATAACTTACATTCACAAACTTAGGGGGACATGTCTGAAAACTGTCTTGGTCTAAGACTTTTCTTGTTGCCCATAGCAACCAATCAGGGTTCTCCTTTCATTTCTTCAGAGCACTATATGATTGCTATGGGCAATAAGAAAAGTCTTAGACCAAGACAGTTTTCAGACATGTCCCCCTTAGTGTCATGATGCGCTCCGCAGTCCCCTGTCATCCACCACCTGCCTTGTTACAGTACAATCTGGACACAGATCCCACCAATATACCTCTGCCAAACTTCCATGACATTGTGACCATAGTGGCTTGTCCTGGCTTTTCAAGGCATCCTTCAAGAGAAGCTCTTCCAGATGCTTCAGGGTATTGCGCCATGTCTCCCCGAAGCCGAACCTATACCTGCATCTGCTGTAGCTCCACCTCCAGCTGCCATCTGGCCTGTACCTGTCACTTGTAACTCATTACTACAGGGACCCCAAGACATGTTGTGGTTTTCTAAACCAATACACCATTTACTTTGAGGTTCTGGCATATCAGTTCCTTACGGATTAAGCCAAGGGGGACATCATTATAAACATACGCTCCTGTAAAGCCCTAGCCTGGGCACCTCTCTGGGAGCAAAGGGATCGATTGATGGTTAGTCTGCAAGAGTTTCTGAAGTCCTTCCTCAAGGTTTTTAATGTTTCCTCTGCCGCATCATCTCTGTTTTGCTTCCGTCAAGGCCATTCCATGTTGGGACAAAACGCCGTACAGTTCCACACTCTGACCTCTGATCTACCCTGGTATAATGAAGCTCTAGTAGCGGCTTTCTGGGAAAGCCTCGCCGGATGATTCAAGGATGAGCTGGCTGATCGGGATCTTCCTAGAACTCTGGACCACCTCATTGCTCTGGCCTCCAGATTCAATATTCGTTTTGCTGAGAGACAATTAAAGCTCCACAAGCAAAAAGAGTCTTCTATGTCTCACAGACTTACTCATCTTGCATCAGTTTTCCAAAGACCTCCACTGCCGCCACCAATATTTTCTTGTGTTGGACCAATGCAATTGGAGAAAGGTTATTTAATAGAGGAGGAAGAACACACTGCCTAATTCATTCATGAACACTCCAGGGCCTAGGTTTCATAGAAGAGGTGATCCTAGACAAAGATGCATCTTCTCCACGCCTGACTATGTCGGTCACGCTCTTCTCCTCATCCGGTGTTAGTTTTCAAGTTCCTGCCTATCAGTTATTCTACTAGACAAACCTCTGATAATCTCTTCCATCAATGGAAAGGTTCTGAGGAGCTCTGTCATGTACCGTACCAAGGTGATAACTCTAAAGGTTGGGGCATCGCATGAGGAGAAGATTACATTTCACAATCTCCCAGGTTCTACTTAAACAGTTCTCTTCAGTCTCCCTTGGTTGCACCTTCATTCTCCAATACAATACTGGACTGGAAAATGTGTGAGGTCACTTGTTGGGGTAAGCAATGTCACTCCCAACGCCTCATGTCACTCCTGATTCTTTACGCCACCCCATTATATGCAACATACTTCTCCACCTACACTCCAAACTCCACTTCTAGGTCTTACGGCTCCATATAAAAACCCGACTGGCCCCATCAGATGTGGTAACTCTGGGATTTCCTGCAGTTAAGTCTATCTTCTTGGCGAGGCCTTGTGCCACAACTACGGTTGGTATAGAGAATCCACTCCCGCTCATTGCAGGATATTAATCTTCATTGTAATGCTGGTTGTCTGACAGGAAAAAACGTTCTGCAAGTATTTTTTTTCAAAGAAACCTGTTCCACTATTGTCTATGGGTTGTATCTGGTATTGCGGCCAAGCTTTAATCAAGTTAAAATATTGTATCCCTATACCACCTTCTAGTTTCTCCTTATCCTTTTGAATCTTCCTTTTAAATGCAATCATCTTGATCATTCTTTTGAAGATCAGATATCTTGAAACTGATGTAGAAGGCTGCTGCAACTGATTAAAAGTCTGTTATGCACTTCATGCTTTCAACATAGTCCGGCCTAAAGAGGATCAAAGTGAGAACTCCGCAAGTTTAGAAAATGACTGTCACCATCTGCTGCTTCTAGTGCAAAGTATGAGGGTGAATTCTTGACACACATAAAACCATGTATATGAATATTGTTGTGCTGAAATTTTTCATGAAATCGCCGCTAACACCCGGCAGTAACGCTGTTTAACCCATCAGACACCGCAGCAAAGATGGCCGCGGCGTCTGAATGAACCCCGATCGGTGCCGCACACCAATCGTTACGGTCATCGGCATAGCTGCGCCGATCCGACGACAGGGCATGGTGGTGGGGAGCCTTGTGAAGGCTCCCGTCACTTACCCTGGCCGGTTTGCCGCACTTCCGTCCGCAGACAGGAAGTGGGGAAACCGCCATCTTTGTACACCCAAATGCATTGCCTATGCAATGCATTAGGTTGTATTAACAATCGCGCTCCCTAGTGGTCAAGCACCCTAGGGGGACTAAATGTTACAGTAAAAAAAAATAAATAAAGTTTTAAAGTACAAAAAAAAAAAGTAATAAAAGTTCAAATCACCCCCCCTTTCCCCATTTTACAAATAAAATCATTAAAATAATAGAAAAGTTACACATTTGGTATCGCCGCATCTGAAAAAGTCCGATCTATAACAATATAACATATTTTAACCCGTACGCTGAACACCGTAGAAGAAAAAAAATTACAAACGCCAAAATTGCGTTTTTTGGTCATTTTACGTCACTCAAAAAATGGAATAAAAATGATCAAAAAAGTCGCATGCATTCCAAACTACTAGCTATAAAAAGTAAACTTCAGCCCGCAAAAAATGCACCCTCACTGACGTCCGTAGGTGTTAGTACAAAAACGTTATTGGTCGCACAAACTGGGGCCGCGGCGCAAATTTCAAAAATAGAAAATGTTTGGAATTTTTTTACGGTACCAAAACACAATGGAAACCCTACATGTTTGGTATTTCCGGATGCGTAACAACCTGTAGAATACAGATAATACATTATATTTACCGAAGATTGAACGCCGTAAAAGCAAATCACCCAGAAACATGGCGAAAATACGTTTTTTTTTCACAATTTGTCCCACTTTGAATTTTTTTGCGGTTTTCCAGTCTATTCTATAGGATAGTGAATAAAAGCATTAGAAAGTACATCTTGTCCTGCAAAATAAAAGCCCTCATGTGTCTATATAAGTGGAAAAATAAAAAAGTTATGGCTTTCAGAAGGCGAGGAGGGAAAAACGAACGTGTCACAAAAAAAATCGCCGGGTCCTGAAGGGGTTAAAGAAGTGCACTGGTTTACTGCAGACCTGTGACTGAACTTATTTCCCATTGGGGTGTGCATGCCTTACCAACCCATCCAGGGAGCATTAGCATGTGGTGAGACCTTGATGGTGTCCGGGGATTCAAGTGTAAAGTTAAAACAGATTTTAAATCCTTTCTGGAGATTTTTTTATCTACAGATTTTACTCACTGCATTGTATAGGCTGAAACCTTGTCAAACCTGCAACAAAATATGCATGTAAAACATGCAGATTTCATTGCAATTTCACCAAAAGGTTTTACAGTAAAATTTACAACAGGTTCTTTTGTTTTTAACCTATTTTGAAGAGTAAATTTAGAGTACGACCATATGGTAGTTATAAAATGCTGGTCAAGTTTTGTTTAAGAATCTGGATGTTATTTTATCGTCTTTTGAATGGTTTTGGGGGGCAGTTCTGTCCGCTGTTTGCATATTTGGATGTCCCCCTTATTAGATAGCACAAATTCCCCCAGAAAACTGGGGGAAAAATTGTCCCTGTTCCAAGTTTTTTGGAATGCTAGTTGTATGAAAATCCACCCAGTGGATTTTCTATTGAGGTCTAGAGGGCTGATTGACAGTTTTCAACTCTGAAAACCATCTGAAAAAACAATTGAAAACCCTTGCCGTATAGATGTACCCTTTTGATCCGTTTTCAGATTTGAAAATCGACTGTCAACCATCTGTATAGACTTCAATAGAAAATCCGTTCAGTAGATCACACTGAATGGATTTTCTGCCGGATGGTTTTTTACACCGCCGGCGTTTTCACAAACGTAAAACATGTTTACTCTTTTGCCTGGTTTTCGGGTGGAACATGAACAGTTCAATGTGAAGAGGAATGGTTAAATCTGCAAACTTCAGCCAGAAAGCCGTCCCCTTTTATGTGCAAAAAAACAACAAAATAATACAATAATCTGACTGATATTTTGTCAGTGCACCAGTGCTGCAGATTTTTCTACGTTGACTTTAATGGAAGAAGGCAAAAATGTCACTCAAATCTGCAAATAAACTACTTCTGTAGATTTTGTCTGCTCCTTTTGAAATCACTGTAGTAAAATCCACAATACAATTCGCAAATAAATCTGCACCAAAATCTGAGTCAAATCACTCCCGTGTGCATTTACCCTTTTGTGTCTGTGAGGAACATTCACTCAAAATATGACAGTCCACTCTCCAACTTCATCTAGTCAGTTCTCACAAATGGCCCCCAACCCCCCGGAAAGCTCAATTTACACTTTCAGCAGCACAGCCAAGACCCATTGTAAATGCTCTTCCATAGCACGTTAACCCAGCAGGAGATGTGGACACCTCAAAAGAACCCTCATTTCCATTAATTAGCACTGAACACATGTGCCCTCTCCAACCCCAAGAACAAAGATTTGGCCAAAATGGACCCAGCCCCAGTGGCTCCGAACTTTCATAAAGATTTATAAGAGAATCCTAGAACCGTGGTATATGGTGATTTCATATCTTAAAATAAGGAACTCCCCGCACACCTAGCCACCCCTCCCATGCTTGCATGAGGCAGAGGGACTGATAAATCCAGAACTGGACCTAGGGAGTCCATAGAATAGGGGTGTCTAAATATCCGGGGCGTATTTTTTTGGTTTAGGGCCCGGGGTTTTTGATGCCCCCCCGGGCTTGGTTCTGTGCCAATGCCCTGCCGCGTTATGGTCCATTTTTTTTTTTTCGGTCAAAAAACGTATAAACCGGGAATTGGGAGGATTTCTAGACCGTCCCATGGGGGTATGGGGGAAATGAAAGGGGGCTGCCCTTGGGCTGCCCCCCTCAAAAAAAATAAAAGCGGGGGCCCGGGTGTGCTAAAATTTTGATCCAGGAAGAGGGGTCCCTTAAGGCATTTCCGGAGCTTTAAACCCCAAAAAAAGAAGCCGGGCCCACAAAAAGGCCCCCCATTTTTTTGGGAGGTAACTGGCCAAATTTTACTCCCTTTTGTCGGTAACCCTTCCTTTTTATTTGCACCTCTAAACTTATCGTAATTATTATCCTTTTGTATATATTTGTTTGGTTTGTGCCCCCCAAGGGCCAAATTTAAATTTTTTAATTTTAATCTAAAGTTGTCTGTCTTGATTTTGGGCCTCACCGCCTAGTACTGGGTCTTTAAAATAGCAAACCCCAAGGGGGGTTTCGGGCCTTTTAAAAAAGTGGGTAAGGGACCGGTTTTTATAACAAAACTAAAAACTGGGGGCAGCCGTTCAGGATTCGGGAAAAGGGGGGAGTTTTGTTCTCTGTCCCCCAAAGGTTCTCCCTGTGCCAGTGGGGCCCCGGGGGTTTTTAACAGGGAAACAGTTTGGCTAAACCTTATCCCCCCCCTGGGGGGCAGCGCAACATCACGATAAAACCTCGAGTGGGCCGGCGGGCGGGCTTTTTTCCTGAAAGTTTGGTGGCAGAGGGGTTGGGATCAAGACAATAGTGTGTGTGAGTGTGGGCCCCCCGTACTCACAGACACAAAGGGGACAAACCAAAGGGGGCTTTTTGCTGGGGGTTTTTGATTTGTTTTGAAATAGACAAGTCAGAGGAAAATTAAAAAGGTTTTGGGTGCATTCGGGTTTTGCAGTTTTTGTGGCAATTTGACCAATTTTTGCAAGGGGGCCCTGGCCCGGGGGAAAGGGCAAAGCTGTAGGCCCTGAGGAAACAGTCGGTGAAGTTAGCCAGGAGGAGCTGGGCCCCCAAGACCAGGCTATGGACTATGAAGGCGAGGAGGTCCCAGCTGGGGCCCCCAAGGGGAGCCAGTAAACAGGTGGTCAATGGCCAGAAAGGCAGTCACCCCACTATTCTCCTAAAAGGGCTGCCCAAGCTAAGTTGAGGCGGGAGACCCCCCGATGCCTAAAAGGGCCCAAACTGGGATGCTGTTTAACGTCGCAAAACGGATAGAGGCGGGGGGCTGGGGGAACGCTGGCTGGGGGTGGAGGAACGTCAGGGTGAGCGGGGACCCCCAAATTTGGGAAGGTGCAAAGGGGTCGAAAAAGGCCCAGCCCCCAAACCCCGGCCAGTCAAACCCCTCCCGAGACCCGGGCCCCAAAATTTAAAGGGGCAGGGGACTTTCCCCAATGTGGTTTAAAGGGGTGGGGGCCCCGGGGCACCTTCATGCGGGCCCTTTCGAAAAAATTTGAGAGAGCACCATGGCTTGGGACCAGGGGGTTCCGGTTTCAAAATCCTCTTTCTCAGGGGTAAACCCCGGAGATTTTGGGGGGACCTCCCAGCGTTTGCCACCATGACCTACGGGGAAAAGTAAGCAGGTGGTGACCCGGGGTTTAAGTAAAACCTCACTCCTGAGATGTACAGGAAGAAGCCCCGGATTTTGCAGGGGGGGGCCCCTACGGGACAGTGGGTCGACCACTGCGGGCCCCTTTCCAAAGGAGAAAGTTCGACCATTTTGGGACCTGGGGGTAAAAAAATCACCACCGTCCAACAGCTAAAGGAGCTCATCGCCAGGGAAAGGTTTTTTTTGGGAACGCCCAGAAAAACCTCCAGTAGCACCTTCGTGCCCGGAAACCGGAGGGGGCCCACCCCCACAGCAAACCTGGGGGAATGAAAAACCCAAAAAATTCGGGGCACCGTAGGCCGGAAGCACCCCAGGGAAAGGGGGTAAATCCCCGCAAGCCAGTTGCCCCCTACCCCTAACCCCCGGGGGGCCCCCAAAGCCCATGCTTCCACATCTGTGGGGGGGAAACCCCGACTCTGCCCCCTTTTTGCAAACAGCCGGGATTTTTTCAAGGGCCCACCCCCCCCGGGCCACCAGAAGGCCCCATCCCAGTCCCCTCTTCCAATCCCCCCCCAAATTTTTTGTGTGGGGGGTGGGGGGGGGGGGTAAGGGCCCCCTTTGATAACTCCCAAAAAGCCCGTCTTCCGTAGGCCCGCCCTGTTGCCTTTAAACCCCCTTGGGGACACCGGCACGGATTTTTGACTCTGGTGGGGGCCTGGTTGGTGCCCCCCAAAGGGAAACAGGGAAGGGGGGAAAGACCCCGCTGGTCCCCGGGAAATTTGGCTTTGTCCCCGGCGTTTGCCAGGGGCCCAAGGTGAAATTTGGACGGGGGGTCCCGGGGCAGGGAAATTCGGGGGGGGGGGGTATCTTCAAACTTTCCCCGGCTAGTTTTTTTGTTAGGGACAAAACCTTGAGGAAAGCCTGAAGCCTAAAAGGGGAGTTTTGGGGGGGGGTTGATAGGGGGTGTGTTTCCTCCCCACCCTGTGGAGGGGAAAAAAGGTCAGGGTTTTTGTAAAGGGCAGGGGATGTGCCAGAAAGTTGCTGGGTTTTTTTCTCCTTTTGGTGCGGAAATCAGGGGGGAAAAAAGGGGCAAAAACGGGTTTGGTGGGGGGAAATGCAGGTGGGAAAGGGCCCCCAAAAAAAGGGCCCCACAGGGCGGGGTCTCCCCACAGCCAGGGCTTTCGGGGGGGGGGGGGGCAGACAGCTGCGGGGGAGGACACGCGGGTTAAAGGCGGGGCTCCCGGAAAAGGCCACAGAGCGGGTCCCCCCACAAACGGGGCGGTTGGAGGGCCGGGTTGGGCCCAAAGCAGACTGTCGATTATGTAGACCCCGGGGGGGAGGAAGCCCCCCAGCATTTTGCGGGGGTCTTGGCCATTTGTCACACGCAGTGGGAGTCCCCAGGAGCCAGGAGGCTCCTCAGGGCCCCGGGACGTATCCTCCCATGGGGAACCAGGTAAGTCCCAAAAGGGTAGGCAGGGGGCCAGGGGGGATAGGTTCCCGGGAACCAAAGGGAGGGTTCGTGGCAGTCTATCCATTTTTCCCCACGTTAGTCGAGATTTTTCGGCTAGCGTTAGCAGCTGACGACAGCCTAAAAAGCCTAAAGGAGCAAGGGCACACCCACCCTTTGGACTCAGAAAAACCGCGCTGGGGGTCGGGGACCAAGGACGGCTTACCATGCGGGGGGGGGGGGGGGGTGGGGGGGGGGGGGCGGGTTCCCCCAAATGAGTTCACCGGAGGCGTGGCCCGGGGAAAAAGGGTTTGGGTTGATACCCAAACCTTTTTAGGGCGGAGTTCTTGGGGTTTTGCGCACGAGATTCCGATGGCTGGCACATAGGGGGCACCAAGACCAAGGAAAGGGTGGCCCCGCAAATTTTTACTGGGGCCCAAAAATGGGGGGCTGATGTGGGCTGCCAAAATGCTTTTTTTCGTGCGACCCCTTTTCAGAGGGTTTTTAAGGTGGGGCCCAAAGGGCCCCCCAAAAACCCCTGGAAACCCTGCCTATCATAGGAGAGCCTTTCAGGAGGGGGGCTGTGGATTTTAAATTTTGGCCGCCGTCCATTCCCCGCACTCCCGGGGAAAACCTTTTGTACTGGGGCGGGATTGGGCCCATGGGAAAATTGGGGGACCCGGGAAACGGTAGCCCCTTTTTCTCCAATTTTTGGGGCCCACAAGGTGGCCACCGGGCCCTTTCTGAAGATTTTCCCCTCGAGTTTGGGGTTTCCCCCCCGGGAAATGCTCACTGACCGGGGGCCCGTTTTAGGGCGCATTAATGAAAGTCCTTAGTAAGCTAATTTTTGGTTTCAAAAAATCTGGTGGCCAACCCGTTTCCCACCCACAACTAAGGGCCTGGTGAACTTTTCAATGGGACCCTGAAAAAGATGCCCTTAAAATGTTTTGGGCGACACCCCCCGGGGGGGGCGAAAAAAAGGGGGGCGGTACCCTCCACCCTACTATTTTTCCCTTTCCCGGGGAAATTCCACAAGCCTCAACCGGGGTTTTGTTTCCTTTCGAGCTCCTGTTGGGGGCGGTACGGGGCCCCTGGCCTGGTGAAGGAGGCCTGGGGGGGGGGGACAGGGCAAAACCCCGGGGGGGTGTCGCCCGGGGGAATTTGTGCGCTTCCGTACAAAATGCAGGCCTTGACACAGCTAGTGCACGAGGAAAAAAGCATGGGGCCAAAGGGGGGCCAAAGCCCAAAGGGACAACCAGACGGGGTTTGGGGAGGGAACCCACCAGGGGGGGTCCCGGGAAAGGGGGGTACGGTCCCCCACCCCCGGACAAGCGTAGGCGCCTGGGAAGGCCCAAAAAGGCCCTGCCCACAATCAACGCAGTTAAAGTACCTTGGGCCCCTGGGCCAAAGACCCCGGGGAAGGCGGAAGGCCTTCCACGTGAACATGTTTAAAACGCTTTATTAAAGGGGGGGGCATGTTTCCCTTCCCCGTGAACCCGCCGGGGAAGGTTGGGCGGGGGAACCTTTTTTTGGGGAAAGCCCCCCCCCCGGTCGGGCACATGCCTCCCTTTGTGGATGTGGATATTGGGGACAGCTCCCCGGGGACCCCAAGGTCCCAGTTTTTGACTAAATCTCCACCCCCTTCCCGGGGAAATTTTTCACTAAGTTGCTGGGAAGGAAAGGAGTCAGCCTCCTTTACTTGCACCGGGGGGTCACCCCCCAATTTTTGGCGTTTTAGCTATCGGATCTCCCCCCAAGTGGGAGCAGCACATGCGTGAGGAGATTGCGAGAAAGCTGAAGCTGGGGACATCCAGGATCCAAAAATTTCCTTGGGGGTTCCCTGTATCCTTGTCCCCCAAAAAAGGGTTGGGCCACCCGGGTTTAAAGGGGGACTTCAGGGGGGTCAACGGGTGTCCCCGGTTTAACCCATGCGTACCCAAGCCACGCATCGAAAGACCTGCTTTGATCAAATTGGCCGGGGCCAAAGTACCCGACCATCATGGGGTTTTAGCCTTTGGGGGTATTGGGAGATTCCCTTGGCCCGTGAGGCAAGGGGGGAAAGCTCTGCCTTTATCACCCCATTTTCGGGGCGTTTCGATCCCCGTCTCCGTTCCATGAAGGAAAGCCCCTGCCCTTTTTAGCGGATGGTCAACACCCGCCTTTAAAGGGGCCCGAAAAGGGGACGCGGCCGTGTAACCCCGGGGTTTAAAATAGCCGTTTTCGTCCCCACCTGGAAAGGGTCACCTCCCGCACCTTTTCAGGGGGCTCGGGTGAGTCTGCCCCGGCAAAAGTGCCAGCTGGGCATGAGTGAAGGGCCACTTTCTTGGGGGCCCCCGGGTAGGGGGGGGAGCCCCTTTAAGCCAAGCCCAAAAAAAGTGGATGCCATTTTTTCCTGGCCATACCCAGGACCAAAAAGCAAGGGGGATTTCCTTCTTGGGGACCCGAGGGTACTTTAAAAGGGGGTTTGTTTCCCCACTATAGGGAGCCCCCAAAAACCCCTGAAAGACCTTCCCCCAGAAGAGGTTTTCCCCCCGAGGGCGGGTTGGGGGAAAAGACTGCGGATGGCCTTCCACGCCCCAAAAAGGGCCCCCTTTTTCAAACTCCCCAGTACTACAAGCCGCCAACTTCACACGGCAGTTCATAGTACAAAACCCAGCCAGTGACTTTGGCCTCGGTGCCCTGGGGGAGCCAGGGGGACACAATGGGACAGGAAAAAACGTTTTTGTAACCCGAGCCAACGCTTCTGGAAAAAGGGCCTATTCCACCATGGAGGGAAAAAAGGCCCCGGCAATAGTTTTGGGCCCCCAAGCGGCTGCAAACCCCCACCTATATGGGCCCCCCCCTAATTTCATTGTGGGGACAGACCCAACCCTCTACTGGTTTCACATGGTCTCCGGGGAACCAATGGGGAGGTTTTTCCCACCTGGAGCCGGCATTCCAAAAATTTTCAACTTTACCTTCGCCCCCCCCCGGGGAAGGGGGCCGGGGGAAACCCCGGCAACGCTGATGGGTTGTCCCGAGAGGGAGAGGGGTTTAGGCCCGGGGCCGGGGTGGACACCGAGGGGTTTCTGCCCCCAAGGGCCCCCTAAAAAGGGGGAGGTTTAAAAAAACCCCCAAAATTTGAAAAAGCCCCTCCCCCAAATTTAATTTTGTTAATCAAAAGATGGCCCCCAACCCCAGGAAAAGCTCCAATTTAAACCCTTTTATAGCACAGCCAAGCCCTTTTTTAAATGTCTTCCTTTGCAAGTTAACCCCGCAGGAGATTGGGGGACACCTCAAAAAAAAAACCCCCATTTCCCTTAATTAGCACTGGAAAAACATCTCCAAAAACCCCAAGAACACGACCCTTTGGCCCCAAAAAAGGGCCCAGCCCCCAGCGCTCCCAAATTTTATAAAGGGTTTATAAGAGAATCGTAGGAAAACCCTGGTATATGGCGATTTCATTTCTTAAATATTGGAAAATTCCCCCCAACATAGCCACCACTCCCCCTGCTTGCATAAGGGGGGGGGGACCGAGAATTCCAAAAAACGGGGCCTAGGGATCCATTTGGATAGGGTGGGTTTTATTGGCGTAAATGGGAGGTCCCGGGTTTTTTCTGATGATGGGACCCCGGCTAGGTTTTTGTTTTCCCTTTCCCTGGGCCCCGTTTGGTCCCCTTTTTTTTATTTCTGTCAAAAATGCAAAAGACCAAATGGGAGGAAATTTTATAGGGCCCTCCCCCGGGGGGGTGGGGGGTGTAGGGTTTCTGCCCGTGGGGTGTCCCCTCACAGATTAAAAACGGGGCCCGGGTTTTGGGCCCAAATTTTTATCCAGGAAGGGGGGGACCCTAAGAGCATTTTTCCCGGGGGCAAACCACACGCAGAAGGGCCCGGGACATAGGCCCCCCCTTTTGGGCTGAGCACCAAAGGTAACTGGAACATTTTAAATGCCTTTGTCTGTAAAACCCAAATTAATTTTCACCTCTTAAAATCTTTTCTGTATATTTTTTTTCTTTTGTATATATTTGGGCTAGTGTGGGCCCCCCAAAAGGTAATTAAATCTATAAAAATTTAATCTGAGTTATCTTTTTCCCTTTATCATCGGCCCCACACGCCCATTTATCGGTTTTTTTAAAATATAGCTACCCCCCAAAGGGGGTTTCGGGCCTTGTTATAAGTCGGGGAACCGGGACTGGTCTTATAACTAAACTAGAAACTGGTGGCAGCCGTTCAGGATTCTGGACGAGGAGTGTGTTCTCTCGTTCTCCCTGGTTCTCCCTGTGCCCGTGTGGACAGGGGTTAACAGTGGAACAGTATCTGACTGACATTGTGCACTCCTAGGGGGCAGCGCAACATCACGATACACCCCAAGTCAGGCCGTTGACCCTCGAGTGGGCCAGTGGGGCGGGCTTTTTCCTGACAGTGTCCCATGCAGAACAATAAAAAAATTTTATATATACTTCCAGTCTTGGAAAAATTGCTTCCTACACTGTGGTCAACGTGTTCTGTTTTCTTAAATTTTAGGAAAGAGACATCCATATAGACATTATGCCATGCAACTGTAATTGTTCATGTGACATGACATCCTGTTCTTGCACATTCTTTGCTCATATGTATGAATTTCCATTTCCCTTATCAGTTCAGTTGTTCTTCTTTGCACCTGTTCCAACGTCAGGGAACTTCTTTTTAACTGGACCAGTAAGTGATAGTTTAAACAAGATGAGGCCACACGAATGCTTTGCAAAATAATAATATCGTCCCCGTCCTGTGAGTCCATGCCTATTACACAATACACAAATGTATCCTGCTGTCTTTAATAGCAGGTGATTGATAATGCATAATGTTATATATTCTCTGGTCTACAAGTAAACCCAGATCCTCCTCAACAAGTGAGGGTACCAGTTTTACTCCTAGGACATATTTGTGCATGTAGATTACTATCACACAGGGGCATAGATTTACATTTATCCACATTGCATAGCATTTGCTATGTTTACGCACAAACACTCAGATCACTTGGCAACTTATGGATTTTCCAATACTATAAAACATTCAAACATCCTGGTGCCACCTCTCTAATTTCTAATTGAAACCAATCTCAGTTAGTCATGGATGGATGTTTCTGTACTGATATGTTAATCATTAGTGTTGAGCGATTTTTATCGACAAAGTTGAAATCGGCAAGGTTTTTATGGTGATCGAAATTTCCAGATCATGCGATAATTAAGGTTAAAATCGGTGCATCATCTATTAAGATCGCGCCTTTTTCGGCGCTTCCTGTAATTTTGGCGGCCAGCAAATCAGATTACAGAATAGAGCAGGGTGAGATGTGTGTGCGACGTCATGACTTGGATGTGTATGGTTGCGATTGGCTGGAAAAATCACATGACCTCGTTTTACATAGAACAGCGTTTCCTGTTTCAGCCTCAGTGTCTCTCAGCGTCTCATAGGGATAGGACCTGCGCTCTGCCTGTGGCCAAACAGCTCAGCGAAATTAGTCTATTTCTGCACAGAGAAACCTCTACTATTAGCTGTGATCCTTCCAATTTAGTTAGATTAGAGATTTGAACATTTTATGTAGTTAGGCTAGAGAATTTTTAAGAGCAGCATCTACCGCTGTAAATTCACGGCAGTGGGAAGCGGTGGGGGAGGGGGGGCCCGCGGCTGAAACACCAGACTAGCTCTATCTATAAAGGAAACACTGGATAAAGTTCACAAGACTTAGTGTAGACATTGTAGTGGAATATCCTTTATCATTAACAGTTTGCTATGAAAATATTTCCTGGATATTTGGGCAGTCTTACTTAATATTGGCTTAATCCATCATTTCTAGTAACCTGCACGGTCTCTTTGTTAGCTGCAAAACTCCACATTTTATTATCAGTATTACATTTCAGATAGGTGTTCAATTTACCCATTACACCTGTGACTTTGATATATCCACCTTGCAACTTAAATTACAATCCAGCAATCTTGTAAGTCAGCACAGGTTGTTTGTTTTGCCAAATATACGTTGTGTATCGTACGAAAACCATCACGTTAGTGTTTTTTGACTATTGCGCACCCAGCACTCCGACGTTCATTGACGCAGCATCTACGTAAATCTTAAAACAGCATTTCTATATTCACACAGGCTGAATTGAAAGGTGAAAAATACCGTTTATTATATCAAAACATAACAAGTTACGTGTTTTTTTGACTTTTGCGCACCCGCACTGTTCTTCCATTGACGCAGCATCAATCTACGTAAATTCTTTAAACAGCAATTCTATATTCACCACAGGTGATTTGTATGGTTCAAAAAATACACGTTTTTATATCAAAAACATAACAGTTACGTGTTTTTTGACTTTGCGCACCCAGCACTGTTCATTACGCAGCATCTACGTAAATCTTCAAACAGCCAATTCTATATTCAACAAACCAAGGTGAATTGATAGGTGCAAAAAATAACGGTTTTTATATCAAATACATAAACAGTACGTGTTTTTGAATTTTGCGCACCCAGCACTGTTCATTGACGCACAGCATCTAGTAAATCTATAAAACAGCAATTCTATATTCACTCAAGGTGAATTGAAAGGTGCAAAAAAAACCGTTTATTATACCAAAACATAACAGAAAACGTGTTTTTTGGACTTTTGGGGCCCAGTCCAGATTTGTTGATAGACCCCCTTGCATTTAAAAATTTAAATTTCCGAAAAAAAATTGTTTTAAATTAGAGGGATTTAGAATATTTTTGTGTTTTGGGCCGTCTTTTAATAAGGGCCCTTTCCCCAAAAACAATCCAAACCTTCTAAAATTTTTTTAATATTTCTGAACATGGGGCGAAATGCGGGTTTGGTAAGCGAGCAAAGAGGGGGAGCACATGGATTAAGAGGTACTTGAGAAGGTGCTCCTTCCAGTGGGTGGCGACAACACGCCCTGCCAGCGGAAACGCAGTTGCAGGACCCTCCAGGCCGTCATCCCCTGGGTTTAGGGCCCCGTGAACTAAAAACCCAACATCGTCCCAATCTGTCCTTCGTGGGAAAAGCAACCTGCATCTAGCAGTCTTTCCTCCTCGTCCCCAAGTCATGGCCACAAAAGTTGTTTATCCGCATCATCAGCATTTCCCTCCACCATGAAGCAGCCCAAAAAAACCAAAATTGTACCCACCCCTGTGGATAAAACCATTGTCTGAAGACCCCTTTATGACAAAAAAAAGCCGGGGTTGGGGGGCCCGAAGGGATGTTAAAAGATTTTAGGGATGATTTAGTCTGCTTGACGCCCAAATTACTGATGCCCTCAGTGGAGGGAAGGAAGCCGGGCAAACCCGGGAAAAAACCCGGGCGGGTCGGCAACCCCCTTGCAGTGGCCCCCGCTTTTTCCCGCAGGGTTCTGGGTTTAGAAAGTCCGGAAAACCAAGTCACCTGTGTTGTTTTTTAAAAAAAAAAAAGATGATGACGACATTGCCCTTAAACCAACCTGGTTTTTTTTCCGCAGAATTTTGCTTGCGAGCGTTCATTTATTTGGACGAGGAGGAAAGGGGGAAAAGGGGTAGTGTCAATACGGGTCCCGCCCCCAAAAAGGGAGAGGGCGTCCCCCAGATGTCCCCCCTGATGTAAATTCCGCCAGCCAACGGCCCACCGAAAAACCCCCCCCCTCCTCGTTTAAATCGCCGTAAAAAAAAGGCAGGACCTTAAAACCGGGGTTTTTCTTTGGGGCAAGCCTCGATTCACCCAGCGTTTGTCATATGCCGCCTTTTGCCGAAAAAACCCCATAAGTAGACAAGAACCTTAATTGGTTAACCACCACCAACATTCTAGTCACATGCGCAAATGCTTTTTTGAAGGGAGGGAACATTTGGGGAAAAAAAGGCCAAAACCGACGCCGGGCCCCCAACCACTGTCCCCCCCCTTTTGGGTTCCCTTTGCCTCCCCCTCCCTCCGCCCCCAACCCCAAGGGGTTCCTCAGCTGCCCATGTCTCTCAGAGCCCAATGACCCGGGATCACCCCTCCGCTCACCTCCCCCAAATTCCCCCGGAAACCCCCGGGCCCCCCCAAAAACCCACCCTTTCCCCTTCTCCTTCCGCCATTTTGGGACGCCCCCTCGCACGCCGTAAGGGGCCAGTCAAAGCAGCCGCCTTCTGTCTTTCGGGTTTGGGAGCAAAAGGGAAAACATTTTAAACCCCAAAAAACCACCCCCAAAGCCAAAAGCCTGAAAGTCGGAAATTCCCGGGCTTTTGGCCTTTGGAAAAAGGTTGCCTTTCCTCTGGTGGACACAGTGGGTTCCGCCACGTCCCATGGCCCTGCCTCCCCCCAAATTCCCCAAAAAGCCAAAGCAGGAATTTCTTTCCCAAAGAAAACCCCGCCCCTCCCCTGGCCACCACTTTTTCCTCAAAAATTTTCCAAGCGCTTTTGTCTGCATCTGTGCCCCCGGAAAAGTCCACCCTAAACCCCGACACATGGACTAGTAAGCAGGGCCCAAGGCCGCTATATCTCTGTGACGCTACGGGTGAGCTGGGGGGAAAGCCCTCTGGGGGTGACGGTGGCTCTAAGGCTCGGCCACCTCTTCAAAACCGCGGGGAAAGGTTGGGGGTTTTTCCCCCCAAGGTCCCGGGGGGGCCCTTTTTTTGGGGGGGGGAACAGCTTAAGAAAACGAGCCCGAGGGGCGGGGCTGGGTGAAAAAGATTTTTGTCCCGGGCAAGGTGGTGGGGCGATAAGGGAAAATCTGCTGGCCCCCCTTAAAAACGGTAGGCTGGGGGCAAACCCCTTTGCCGGACATGTGAATAAACCTTGTCGTCCGGGAAATTTCTAAAGGTCCCCGGGGTTTTCCGGACTCCCTTTCTGAAGAAGGCTCGAGGTCTGATTTCGCACTTCCGCCGTTGCACCCTGTTTTCGTCCCGCCTGGCTGCGTTGCAGGGGTAAAGCTCGGCCCCCCCGTAAAACCTTTCCTCTTTTGTTGACGTGGAAACACGCGGGAAATTTTCCCCCTTTTTCCCACTGCTCCGGGCGATTGTGGGCAGAAGCGCAATGCCTTTAACCGCAAAACGAAGGGGACACATGGCGAAAAAGAAAGGGGTAGGGGACCCGGGGTTTTTAAACCCCACCGAGAGTGGAGGCAGGTGAAAGACCCTCGCCCCACCCTTTCCCAAATTTTGAAGAAGCCCCCAAAAAAGGGGTCATTGGGGACAATCCCTTTGCAGCATGACATTGGGGTGACTTGGGTTTCTGGAACGATCTTTGGACACTCGGGAAACAAAGGTCCCCCCCGCGACGGGGGGGGAGAGGGAAACACAGATGCGGCAGGGACCCTTTTTCCCCCTCCTTTAAAAATCCAAAAGGCCCCCGACAGTTTTCACAATTTCATCGGTCTTCATTAGGATGGTTCGGGGTCCGGGGCTGCAGGTGGGCATCAGCTCTCAGGGTGCATCCCCTAGGCAAGTCAGGGCTGTGTTGAAGTTTTTGCCGGGGGCAGCAAGGGGGAAAGGAGGGGGAGGAGGGGGGTTTTCCTAGACAAAGGGGTTACCCAGTCCCTGCCTTTGGGAAAAAGGGTTTGGGGCGAAATTTTAGGCGGAGGGGGAAGATGAGGAAGATCAGTTTGCTAGTGCCCCCCGACCCGAGGCTTGGTTAAAAACAAGGCTCAAAAACTCACATGTGGTTTGGTTTTTCCTTTCCCTTTCCTCCAAAATGAATTTGCATTTAAGGGCCCTCAAAAAAGAAAAAACAGTTATGGGGGGCCCCCCTCCGGGTCCCCCGGTTTCAAAAAAAAAATCAGCACTTTCCTTCCCCCCCCACCCCAAAAAAAGAGTAAAATGCAGGAAATGGAGAAATTTCTGATTGATCAACTGGAGGGCATCTGTTTCGTCCCGCTTCACGTTCCCCCAAAAGTCCCCCGGGGGAAAACAACATCAGGAGGAAGCATAGAGTCCAAGTAGGGGTACGGGGGGGGAAACAGCAGGCAAGGTGGCAGAACCTAATGGGTGACCCCAGGCAACTTTGTTTACCAACCCCACGAACCATGCAATCAGGGCACACATTTCCCAAAACACAGAGAACAGCTTAAGATCATGGTGCACGACTAACGCCTTCAACACCGATGTTTTTGCATGGTTTTCCCGGGCCCCAAAAGATTCTGGGTATCCCCAAAAAGAACGAATTTGGCCCCCCTGGCCGTCCCGCCCAAAAAGGTTTTGCCCCCGCCCAGCCGCTATTTTCATATTTAGCGGGGGCCTTTTGCAAAAGCTGGAGGGGGTCCCTTACCCGACAAACGCATCCGGCTTTTCCCCAGATAATGTGGAAACGTTTGATTCATCAAGATGAATCAGGAAAGGATTCTGATTTTTTTGGGCCCCCAATTGCCGGGTCACCCCATTTAAAATTTTCCAATCTATTTAAAATTTTCCCTTTTTAAAAAAGAAATTGGGCCCCTTGAAAAAATTTTTTTTAAAAAAGATCATTTTTTTACTGCAATTTTTATTCTCTTTTCCCCCAAAATTTTATTTTTTTGGGTTTTTCTGTGAGGAGGGCTGTAAAAAGAAAAAAGGTTTCATGACAAAAAACCGTAAACCAAATTTTCCACTTTTTTCTTAAGAATTTTTTTTAAATTTTCAAAGGTTTTGAGGTCATTTTCTGTGGATTAAAACAATAATATGGGCCTTTTTAAAAAGAAATGTGGCTTCCCAAGTGGCATTTCTCCCTCCCTATTTTTAATAGTGGTTTAGAATTTATATTTTTAATTTTTTGGGGTCATGTGCTTTGGGGAAACAGCAATAAAATTTGGGCCTTTTTTACAGAAAAGTGGCTTCTAAGGGCATTTCTCCCTCACAATTTTTAACCCGTGGTGGAAAAATCATTTTTAGAATTTTTTGGATCAACTGGGTTTGGAAAAAACAGAAATCTTTCAGGTCCTATTATAAAAAACGTTTTTTTCTAACAGAAAATTTTTTTTTTTCACAATTGCCAAATGGGCTCAAGGGTCATGCTTTGAATTTTTTTGGGGGGGTTTTTCTTGACATGCAGCTATACTACAGGGCCTATTCTAAAAAAAAGTTGTTTCTAACAAAACCCTTTTTTCTTCCCCCAAAATTTACCAAAGGGGGTCAAGGGGGCATGCTTTGAATTTTTTTGGGGGGGGTTTTGTGTTTACATGCAGCTATAAATAAAGGTTTTTCCCCATTCTAAAAAAAAAAAAAAATTTGTTTCTAACAGACATTTTGTTCTTTACAATTGACCAAAGTGGTCAAGGGTCATGCCCTTTAATTTTTTTGGGGGGATTTTTTCTGGGGACATGCAAACTTATACAGGCCTTTTTCAAAAAAGTTGTTTCAAAAAAACATTTGTTTTCACATTTTTCAAGAGTGGCTCAAGGGGGATGGGCTGTCCCGAAACAGGAATAATTTGGACCTGTTAAGGAAACATATTGCAAAATTTACTTGTTTTTGCAAGATCTTTAACATAGCTATCAATCCCGTATTGAACAACCCATTTAATACAAAGAAAAAAAGAAAAAAAGCATGGGGCGATTCCATCCTAATTTTTAAAAAAGGTTTTCTAGGGAAATTAAAAAACTAAAAAACTTGTATGTACAAAAATAGCTGTTAAAAAAATTTCCCCTGAATTTTACAAAAGGGGGGTACAGGAAAACTTGACCAATGTAGGTTATTCAGAGGACATGGGAAATATGGAGCCAGGCAGAGAAAAAAGTACAGAAAAACCCTTTCCTCCAGCAAGTTGAATAAAATGAGAAAAAGGGAAAGCCAAGATAAAGGGGACCTGGGTTTTTAACCGGAGGGGTTTTAACCCCCAGTATTTTCCAATAAGTCCCAAATTGGGCCCAAATCATACGGGGGGGTCCCAAAAGGCTACCCAGGTAATTTACTGTGTACAGAGGAAGGGGGAGTTCTCACACTTCCCCTTCCACCCCTCTGCTTCAGCACGACAGTTTTCGTTTCTGCGTCATCAAATGCATTTTAACCCCGCGTGTTAATAGAAGGGCGGACGCCAGCCTGGGGTTTCCCCCGCACCCCCCTTTTAAATCCGGCCCCCGGGTTTTTGGGTGTGGCCCAGGAAAAGGTATAGTCAAAGTCCATGAAAATAAAATGGTGGTTTTAAAGACCCTTTTTTTTTTTTTGGGACTTTTTAAAGGGGGGGGTCATGCAGGTTTGGGGTCAAAGCCCGTTTCCCCGGACAGGGAATTGGGCATTTTCCCGTTTAAACTAAAATGGTTGGGTTTAAAGACCTTTTTTCCAAACACTTTTTAAATGTGGGGGGTCATTTCAGGTTTTTTTGGGTCATTTCTGTGGCCCAAGGGGCAGGGTTTTAAATCAATGTTCCAGTAAACTAAAAAGGTGGTTGAAAGACTCCATTTTTCCGGCACTTTTTAAAAATTTTTGGGGGTCATGCAGTTTGGGGCTCATGCTGTGGGCCCCCGGAAAAGGAATCAATTTCCAGCTGAAAATAAAATGGGGGGGTTTTAAAAACTCCTTTTTCCGGGACTTTTTAAAAGTTGGGGGGGGCCTTTCAGGTTTGGGGCCCCATTTCTGGGGGCCGGCAGGTATAGTCAATGTTCCCGTTTAACAAAATGGTTTTTTGTAAAAACAACCCTTTTTTCCCCGGGACTTTTTAAATGTGGGGGCATGCAAAGGTTTTGGGGGTCAGCCCCGGGGCTCCAGGAAAGGGGTAATTTTTAAAGTCCAGTTCAAGTTTCAAGATGGTTCAAATCATACTGCCTTCTGGGGACTTTTTTTTTTTTTGGGGTTTTATGCAGGGTTTTAAAGGGGCCCGGCCTTGTGGTACAAGACAGGGATAGTTAAATGGTCTTGACTTTTTTTCTTTTCTTTTAAAAACCAAAGGTGTTGCCTAAGATTGAGTATCCATTTGATGTTTTTTGGATGTTATTTCAGTTCCCCACCCTTTTTTTGGGGGTGTAAAAATAAGGTTTTGTTGCTCCCCCCATAGACTTTAATGGTCACGGATAACAAGCTCATATCGAAAAACCCTTATCGATAGGGGCCGCTATCGACTACGATCATTCGAAACCATGCAATCTCAACACTATTAATCATATTATTATTTAATTCCTCTTCACAAAATAATATACAGTTGAAACCATAAGTTTACATACACTATAGAAAAAAAAACACATATGCATTTTTTCTTCTATTGCCTGAAATCAGAAAAAACCTTCCCGTTTTGGGTCAATCAGTCGTTTACCAAAATTATTTTTTTCCCAAAGTGACAGAATAATGAAGTGGAAAATTTTTTTTAAGGCTTTTTAAATACTTTTGAAAAAGAAAAATTTTTGCATACACTAATTACTTGCCTTTAAACAATTTGGGACAGTCCTAAGAATTTCATGCCTTTGGGGTTTGGAAAGACCAGATTGGATGTTTTTTAAGAACGAAACACTGTTTGTGAGTAACTCATGGAAGCCCAAAGAAATCGAAAAAGTTGTCAAAGAAAATTGTGGATTGCACAAACTGGGGCACCTTGGATTAAATTTTCCAGTTTCCCCAAGGGTTTCCCCTTTTTCAATGTGAGAAATTTATACCAAGTAAAAACAAAAAGGTAATTTTAAGCCACAAAATGTTAAAAAGGGAAAAGGTTTTATCTCAAAATGAACGTGCTTTGGGTTTGACATAGATATCCCCCAAAAGAAAATAAAAAAGAAATTTTTTTAATTTTTTCGGGGACTGGAAAGATTGTGTTATTACCACGTGAAACGAGTACTGTGTCAACATGGGCTGAAAGGTCCCTAAAGTAGAAGCTTACCCCTAAAAAAACAATAAAAGCCAGATTAATGTTTGAAAAATTCCAAAGGAACAAAGGCCTACATTTTTTGCAGACAGTAGTTTAAAATTTATATACAGTGAAACCCAAAGTTTACAACACTATAAAAAAGACACATTCAGTTTTTTTCAAAACTAACATTAAATCGGTGAATATTTCAGTTAAAGCAGCCAAGGAGTGGTTTCTATGATTACTAGAGGGTAGAGTTAGAGGTGTAGGAGAGGTTATAAATGACTTAGTGTCAGTGATTAGAGGGGGGGTATTTAACCTTTTCCCCCGTAGGGTGTTGGAAGAAGAAGGGGCATCCTGCTTTATTCGGGCCTTTAAATTTCCCCTGAAAGGAAAATGGGCTTCTCTTCTATGGATGGGAATGGATCATGGAGGTTCCCAGAACAGTTAATGGGGTGTACATGGACATGCAAATTCGTCCCTGTTGGCCTGCAGCACAGATTGCCCTAAATTGATGCCTAGGGCCCGACCATCTAACCCAAAGAACAGTTCTTCGGGGAAAAATTTTCTTTTAAACCCCTTAAAAGTAAAGCTGGAAGATAGAAACTAGGATGTCAGTTCTCCTGGGGTTTTAGCACTTCTTGTTGTCTAAGTGACTTCAAAAGGGACTTATAGTATGGGCCCATCCGGGCTGCTAGCGGAAACCAGTTGGGAAGGACTGAAACCTAAGAAAAAGGGGAAAGCCTGTTACCATATTGTCTCGGAATAAAAGGAAAGTGTTACTGTTTTTACCCCAAAAACCTTCATTGCTTCCTGCTTCATGCACCCGCAATCATCAGGGACCCCCACAAACCATCTTGGACAGGAGAACACTATAACCACCAATATGGAGTGTGCTCCTGGGTGTATTAACAGCAATTCAAGCTGCAGGTCCCCCCTTTACTGTGTGGTGCCCCGCAGTAAGGGTTTTGGTGGTTATGCCACCATGACAAGTGCACAGTAAACACTCCCTCCTTCCCCGCCCGCCTCCTGATACCTATTACGCTACATATTTTATTGTGGTTTTAGCAAAAAAAAATTTTAACTTATATAGCCTTTTATTAAGGGCCATAAAAAATCAATTTAATGGAAAAAAATTTAAATTTTTTTTGTTTTTTCATACAAAAATGTGATACCCCACCCCCATTATGATGATTGTTTCTGAATTTCTTACTTTACAAACAAGGTTGTTTTGTGAAGCACTTTTTCAAGTAATTTTATGCATTTCCTCCTACAAGTATCAAATTGGAATAGTTTTTTTGTAACAAGCCCAAGGCAATTTTATCTTAAACCCCTTTCAAGCTCCCTTTTGGAGGGAGTATCATCATAGCTCCTAAACGGAATCTAATACAAAGCCAGCTGTAATTATTTCATAGAGAATTTTTGTTTTCTATTCTGTCATTTCACATGAAAGACCCGGTTACCCCGATGAGGTTTGCAACAAAACTGTAGAATTTGGGATGTTATTATGCCGTTGTATTGACCGCTCCACGAAACAATGGAAGTAATTAGCATCGGGAGATATATGTTAATTGGTCCAGTAATTAATTTTTGCAAACGTTTGCTTTCACTTGGATCCTTGTTGTAGAGTATTGAAATTACAGGGTCATAGCCCTAGAGCTATCTGTAAGCAAAGTGCGCTTACAGTGAATTGGTAATATGAAATTTTTTTTACCACACAGATTTAAAATCTAGAGTTTGTGAAAAACGGTTATTGAGTCCCTTTTGGGGTTTTCCCCCCCCAAAATCAAAGATCTCCGGTTTAATATAAGGTCATTGAACCTTTGGGCCCCCAAAAAGGACAAGAAGTCAACACATTTAAAGAAGTGAGGCCTCAGGGACGAGCCCCAAAACCGCTCAAATTTCATTCACAGTCACTGTGGGTTGTGAAAGCTTTTGACATAAAGATAGGAAGGGCAAGTCTGGTCTCCCTGTCCTACAGGATGCAGGCAGTGCTTGGGAAAGTGGTGTGCCACACAATAGCAATGTCATTAGGAAATTTTGGTCCCGGGGTTCCTCCACATACTTGTTCGTAACTCACAGATCGTGGCACAGCTCTGACGGCCCCCACCACCCCCAAGCCCTTTTTGGAAACCACAAAGCTCTTTGATACTTGGTTTAAAAAAAAGTTTTACACCCTTGTGTGGGTTATTCAAAAAACCCCATTGCAGGCTTTTGGGGGCCAAAACTATGGGGTTGATTCTGGGGGCCACCGTGGATTTTATTTGGGGGGCCCCCCTAAACTACGTACACGCCTCTTATACTCTGTCTTACTTTTTGTCTTTCTCCTTCCCCTTTCTGCATCTCTCACGGATGTAGTTTAAAAGAAACTCCAGGTCTACCATGCTCAGGGGCCCACCGGGTGTTTCCCCTGTTCTCCTGTGGCCAGTCCAACTCTGCCTATTAGACCTTAGATGATCTATCCTGTTTATGCAATGATAAACAGGATAGATCATCTAATTAAAAATAGACAAGCCCAAGCTCCCTACAGATGGATGGGGAGAAATTTGGTGTGCTCAAGAAGTTGTAGTCTAACACTATTGTATGGAGATGTTGCTAATGGAGATATTTCTCGTCCAGTACAGTATTTGTGTCTTATGACTTAAGTTCAAGCCATGCACCAGCTATTAGGAATGAAGTGACCCCCAATAGCTGCAGCTCTCAATAAACAAGAAGCACTTTTCATAACTCTCAAACTTGTCTAATACAGCAGGACCAGAGAAGTGGAGTCCTGATTTGCCGACCCATCCACACGTTCTAGGGTTGTACTAGTGTTACACGTTGGGTTTGAGTCAGAGTCAAAGTTTGATTCAACCCAAATCTGAGTGCCTCAATTCTATATTCACCGCAAAATAGACCATAATCCTGACCCTATTCCTAATTTGGGTTAAAGGTTTTTTTTTACCCGTTTTAATGGATTAACTCACCAAATCCATAGGGCTTCCGACCTATGACACTATTCCTCTGAGGAACGTTTCAGCTCTAAACAGAGCCTTTTTCAAACAACCTTTTCTTCACAAGTGCTGTCCTTCTATTTTTTTGACTTTATTCAGACTTGGTTCAGTCTGTTGGATGTGCACTATCCTATTTCATACCAGTGCTGTTTCTACAATTTTTTGTACTGTTCCTGTGAGGTCACTTCTATCTAACCACATTTCTGGCCCACATTAGAGTTGGACCAGATACTACATAGGAGCAACAGTGCTACAGAAACGGATGTGCTGGAAAATGGGTAAGTTAACTCTAAACCTAACCGAGGTTTGAATACCCAGAAAAGAAAAAACAATCTTACACAAATTTAAGGTTACATTTACAGTAATGGTCAGGATTAGAGCTAGGTTTAGGTCAGTTGAACCAGTATCGACAGATCCGAGCAACACTAGTTGCCATTATACAACCCTGTCAATATTTTTTTCTCCTCCATTCAAAAAAGAACCACACATTACATTTCATGCAATATTTCAGTACCTTGTCCACTAGTCCGCAGCCATAAGGGAGTCATTATACATTTATATAAAGTTCTAAGGAATAGGAGAAACAGATTCTCTTTCAACTTTTTCATTGCGAGCTGCGAGTTAATTAACACCTAAGAAGCTTAAGTGATGAACTAGATAGATGAAAAGCAGACAAATTAACAAATTCTGTTTTTTATTATCATTGTGACAATTTTTAACTCTCATGTGATCTATTAAACCTTTTACAAGGAAAAGCTGTGTAGGCTAGATGAACATCCTCTCCTGTGCACTGCTATAAAAACAGCAAGATCCTAACAATGACACTACCAGTGCTATAGATATACACTAGTAAAGGGGTGTTCTCACCATGTGGTTTCACAGAGCCACAGGCAGCTTCAGAATCAGACTTCCTGATAGTGTCAGACTGAGGTGCTTAGGACCAAACTTTGAAGTTCATTATAAGGCCCACCAGTGGAGGTGATTCTGAGGGCCACCAGTGGAGTTGATTCTGGGGCCCACCAGTGAAGTTGATTCTGGGGCCCACCAGTGGAGTTGATTCTGGGGCCCACCAGTGGAGTTGATTCTGGGGCCCACCAGTGGAGATGATTCTGGGGCCCACCAGTGGAGTTGATTCTGGGGCCCCACACTACAGCTACTGTACAGGCCTCCTGTACTCCGCCTCTTGAGTTTTGCCTCTTTCTCTCTGACATTCTGCCTCTTCCAAGTATGTATATGCAGTTTAACAGATATTCTAGGTCTGTCATGCTCAGGGGCCAAGCAGGTTTATCGCCTGTAGGCCAGTCTGAGCCTGCTTCCTGCTCAGGCTATAGGTGTTTCTACAGCAGTGATTGACAGATCAGCTCTGCTATTCCTAGCTATTCCTTTTACAGCGAGGTGAGGGATGGAGGTTTGTAAACTGTAGTGCACAAGGCTACAGAGCTCTAAAGGGTTGGAGCTTGTCAGTAAGTCATGTAAACAAACTCCTGTCTTTATTTTAAATTGAAGATTTTGTATTCATTTTAGACATTCAAATTTCTCACCACCAAATAATGTCATACATCAATAAGTCCAAAAAATTACATCCAATGTAGCTGCATATAAACTATGAAGGCATAAGTAATAAAGAGGTAAGACAACATTGACATGTCAATGATACATCTCACAGAATAAAATTGAATCTCATCATAATTACTCAGATATCAATACCAGCTAAAGTGGATCAGTAATATGGACAAGGACATACTGAGATATAAACACGACTCATAAGAATGGGGATGGTAAGAGAAAAGACTAAGGACAATGAAGGGAAGAAGTCTCCATGAATGAACTCTGGAGGAATTCCAAATAGACCAGAGTCTATCAAATGCATCCAATGTGTTTTGAATGGACACCGTCAGCTTCTCCGTTCGCCTGTTCGTCTATCTTGAAATACAAATCTAGAATTAAGCATTTGGCTGCTCACAATATAATCAAAAGGAAGGGTATTTTTTTCTTTTGGCATTGTTTTTAGGAGTACATTTAAAAGATAAACTGGATCCAAAGGGGAAACAACCCCCCAAATTTATGATATAACTTCTTTCACCTGAGATGAGAAACCCTAGATTCTGGGGCAATCACAAAAGATGTACGGTAGTGACCCAGGGCTACCACGATTCTCCAACATTGCTACTGTCTTTCAAGATAAAAAGCACAGCAGCCCTTCCACAGTTGGGGCAATAAGTGCAGAGAGAGGTGGCTGGTAACCAGAGAAGCTTGTGTACAAAAGCAGAAGATAAAAGCTGGTCTATCTCTGAAGAGAAGCAAAATTTAGAACCACAATGTATTTAATAAAAGTGTATATTTACCTTTGCCTACATGTTTAAAGCTAATCAATTAAATGAGAATAGCCCTTTAAGGCAACGCCCAGACACTGGAAATAAGGTTTTAATTTCGGTTGCAATAAAAATCTTTGGTTAAGTAAGGAAACTGTCATCCAGAGAATAGATTAAATGGATTGTCTCAACTCCTTCTATAATACAGGCCACCCCATTGATCTGCTGATGCGAAAACCTGCAGAAAAAACAGACAATCATCTGAGGGGAAGCTCTCAAAAGCCATATGTTTCTCCTGTAATGGCCACTCTAAGGAAAATATGGTATTACACGACTCCTACTTAAAGGGGAATTCCAGAAGCATGTATTACCTGTCCACTGGATAACTAATAAGTACTAGACTAATGGTTGTCTCATTGCTGGTTAAAAGCCCCTTGGTGCCCACTCTGTAGATTCTGTTAGTGCCAGTGTCAGATTGGAGTGCCTGGGACCCACCTGAGGAGTTGATTCTTAGGGCTCACCAATGGATTTTTGGGACCCACCCTACAGCTACTGTACATGACTACACATACTGAACATGACTCTTGCACTCTGCCTCCTGCTTTCTCTCTCTCTCTCTCTCTCTCTCTCTTTCTTTACCTTCCACCCTAAAAAATCAGCCCCAGGCTGTGGGTTGCCGAGCAGCTGCTATAGCAGCTGAAAGTCTAATAAGGGCTTCCATAGCCGCCATGTAACTGCTACCATTACTTTCTTTCATAGGCAAGAAGTACTGGGAGAGCCATCTTGGTATGTTTTTTTGGTTGTTTCACGTTCCTGGCGGTCTATCTGTAGTGCTTCTGCATGTGTCACTCTTCTGTTCTCCCCTATAAGCTTAACTGAGAGCCCCTTTTGGCCATTCTTCCCCCGGCTCCTCTCTCACGTACCAGCTATATATATATATTTTTAGGTGCCCTACTGTACTTTACCTATTCATATCCTGCTACAGTCTTCAGATATCATTTTGAAAAGGCGAAATGCCGAAATGTCATAAATCCTGACATCCTGTCATTGACACTTGTATCACTGATGTTTATTTTGTGCTGTATATTGGATCCCTTCCTTTCATGCTCTGAACATCATATTTTGTAATAAAACTGTGGCAAATCAACCTTAGTAAGTCACCTGCTAGGAACGTGTCACCAAGGGCCTGGTCTCGGTGGGGGAAGCCAGTTGTTGTCGGTCAACTACACTAGGTTGCTGACACCTGTTCCTAGTATGGCTGTTGCCCAACCTTTATGGGCTGACTTTTCCCGGACCAGCTGCAGTTGGGTGGGTGGCAGTTCCCACATTCCATGTCCAGGTTTTACCAGGCCTATAAAAGCCTGGCCCAAAGGAAGACAGGGAGCGTGGTCTGCTATTTGGAATGGATTAGTAGAGGAGCCAAGGAGAAGGGCTCTTGCCGCTAGAGGCTTGAGATAAAACTGAAACATATTGTACTGGTGTGTCTTGGTGGTACTGGATGTTAGGTCCAGATCCCTGAGTAGAGAGGGACTGTGTGTGTTAAGTTAGTGGCTAGATGGCCGAGGGTTTATTTTGTATGTTTGTTTCTGTTTACTGCTGTACATTTATTCTGTGCCTGAATAAAGCTGAGGCCAGCTTTAAAACAGAAGCCTGGTGTTGGAGTGCCTGATGTTGGTGTGCTAACCGTTCTATGAAAGACGGCGATCCTGCGAGCTAAATAATCCCCGAGCTGAACCAAAATGGCGGCCAAAAGTGAGTGAGGTCGTACAAAACTCACTCGCAATATATAAGTGGTGTGCCGTGGATATTTTTCTTGTTATACTGAATAGTAAACTCCATAGATGCAAAACCCTTGCAAAAATGACACAAATATTTTTCATGGTTTTTTTTGGGTATTTTTAATTTTTCACCCCACAAAAAAAGCCCCCATTCAACTACATAGATGGAAAAATAAAAAAGTTATGGCTCTCAAAATGCGGGGAGCAAAAAACTAAGCTAAAAACGATATAGTATATGATTGCAAAAAACCTTCAAGAGCAGGAGTCGTTCTTTTCAGAATCACTATGCTGGAATTTAATTCGCTCCCACAGCAGTGATTTTTGTTAACTTCGCTTTCATTTTTTTCCTTCCCACCGTCTATTAGTGATCATTTGTTACATTTCCTTCTAAACAGACATATGAGACCTTGTTTTTTCAGGACAAGATGTACTTCTCAGTGATACAATTTGGTGTAATATATAGCATACTGGGAATCCCAAAAATTATTTCTAAGGCAAAAACTTAAGAAAAAAATATTTTTTTTGGGGGGAGGTCCTTGCGACAGGCATACAATTGAGATGTACGGCGAGGCAATGAGAACTATGTGTTCCCTGTCCCTGCCATATGTCGCTGCGTGGGTGGCACGATGAAGCAATGTCATTACGCCACCTGTGCAACAACCTGTTCTAGGCCCCAATCCTAAAGCACCCTACTTCAGGCCCAGAGCAGAAAGAGACTCCGCGGGAGTATAGTTACCTACCTACTGCGGGCCCTATATATCTACCTTCTAGGGGGTCACTATATACCTACCTACTGGGAGGCCCTATATACTTAACTACATACTTGGAATGCTATATACTTACATATATACCTACCTACCTAATGGAGGGCTTCTGTACCTAGTTACCTACTTAGAAGAGGGGACTTCTTTACCTAGCTACCTACTGGAGGGGCTATGTACCTACCTATGTAAACCCTATATACCAACCTATCTTCTGGGAAACCCTAGGCACCTATCTAATGGGTGGAGCCCTTTATACCTGCCTACTGGGGGGACCATATATGCCTACCTCTTGGCAGACCTATATACCTATCTACTGGGGAGCCTTATATACCTACAGACATACTGGGGGGACCCTATATAACTACCTTTCTACTAGGGGACCCTATGCACCTACCTATTGGGGTGACCATATATCTACCTACTAAAGGAAGCCTACATAACTACCTACTGAGAGGATCTTCTTAGGTACCTCAAGGGGACATTTTCCCCTCTACTTTTTGGGGTACCTTATCTTATCTACCCATGAGGGGTCCTATATACTTACAGTACCTTCCTCCTGGGGCCCTACATACCTACCGGGGGCCCTATGTACCTATCTACTTACTTTCTATGTACTGGGGTGGGACTTTATATACCAACCTATCGACTGGGGAACCCTATGTACAACTTACGTGGGGGAACAAAGATTTATACACTGGGGATTTTCAAAATTTTCCCCCCAACAAAGAAAAGGAGAGTTCTGTAATTTTAAAGTAGTACACTCAACGTGAGAGACAGAATCTAACAAAAATCCAAAAATCACATTGTATGATTTTTAAAATAATTAATTTCCATTTATTGCATGAAATAAGTATTTGAATAAAAATACAAATAAAGAACTTAAATTTTTGGTAAAAAAAAAAAAAAAACAAAAAAAAAAAAAAAAAAAAAACAGAATCCCTTTGTTTGCAGTTTACTGTATTTCCGTGACCAATTTGCACACATTCACTGCAACAGGATTTTAACCCCACCTCCTCCATAAAATCTTTCTCCAGATCTTTCAAGCTTTGGAGCTGTCGTTGGACTACATTGAGTTAAAGCTCCAAAGATTTTAGATTGGCTTCAGGTTTGGAGACTGGCTAGGACACTCCAGGACCTTAAAATGCTTCTAACGGAGCCCTCTCTAGTTGCCCTGGCTGTGTGTTGCAGGTCATTGTCCTGCTGGAAGACCCAGCCATGACCCGTCTTCAATGCTCTTACTGAGGGAAGGAGTTTATTGGCCAAAATCTTGCGATACATGGCCCCATTCCATCCTCCCTTCAATACGGTGCAGTCGTCCTGTCCCCTTTGCAGAAAAACACTCCCAAAGTATAATGTTTCCACCCCCATGCTTCACGGTTGTGACAGTGTTCCAGAAGTTGTACTCATCCTTCTTCTTCCTCCAAACATGGCTGATAGAGTTGATATCAATAAGTTCTATTTTGGTCTCATCTGACCACATGACCTTCTCCTGCCTCCTCTGGATCATCCAGATGGTCATTGGCGAACTTCAAATGGGCCTGGACATGTGCTGGTGTGAGCAGGGGGACCTTACGTGCCCTGCAGGATTTTAATCCATCTAATACAAAAACAGTGCCCACTAAAGACTAAGTAAAACTCAAGCTATATAGGAATATTGGAAATGCATTACTGCAAAGGAAAATATGAAAAACCCTTGGACTCTTAGTTACTTATTTGATCAAAGATTGTAATTAAGCTCACCTCCCAAAACGTCAAGGGAATCCCAGATCAGGTGAGGTCCGCTACACTGAACATGTTACCTCACTAGGAGTCCAATTCCAGACTGCAACTTCTCAGGGAGTGGTAGGAACTTGCAATTGTATTGTCCTGCACGGTTTTAAAAAGAGGCAGCTTGTGCAGCAAGCCAATGAGATTGCCAATCTCAAATGAACAAACAAAACAAAACGTTGGCTCTGCCCCTAAAAAATAAATTGTAAAAAACCCAAAAAGCATAGGTGAAACACTAAAAAGGGCAATAAAACATCTAATAAAAATTTATAAAGGGGCAAACTAAAGACTAAGAAAAACCTTTCAACCCTATATGGGAAATAGGGGAAATGCTTTTACGCTAAGGAAAAAAGGGAAAAAACCTGGGAAACCCCTTATTTTACAGTATTTGATCAAAGTTTGTTTTAAAGGGCTCACCCCCCAAAAACTTAAAGGGGGAAACCCAAAGCGGGTTTGAGCCCCCTACATTTGAAAAAATGTTACCCACTGGGATCAATTCAGACTCAATTTCTCAGGGAGTTTAGGAACTTGCAATTGGTTTAATCCTCCCACGGGTTTAAAAAAGGCGGGCTGTGTCACAAGCTTGGGGTTTTTTTACTTAGTCTTTAGTGTGCCACTGAAAATTTGTATTAGATGTATATATTGCCTTTTAAAGGTGCACCTATGCTTTGTTTTTCCCCAATATATTTTATTTTGTGAAAGGCCCCAAAAGAAATTTTTTTGTGGGTTTTTTAAATCCAGGGCGGCATAGTGTTTTTACAATGGTAATCTTTGAGACTGTGATCTCAGCTCCATTCAGGTCTTTTAAACCGGGTCCCTCTCAAGTAATTCGGGTCTAAATTCCCCTTCCCTTTTCTCATTTTTTCCCCTTATCACATGGGGGAAAATCTTGCAGGGCCCTAGATCAAGGAACATTGACGTATCTTTGTTTTTTTCCCCTTTTCAAATTTAAATTGCACCAACATTTGTTCCCTTCTCACCAAGTTTTTTGTAAATTTGGGTCCTGAAACCCCCCCATCTCAGCATACATTTTTGGACCCACCTGTATGATTTTTCATATAGGGGGGCCCCCTTAAACTTTTCCCCCAAACCATTTCAGGCTTTTTTCATTCAAACAGACTAAGTTAAACCCAAAAGCCCTAAAAAGTAATTAGGAAAGGGGAAGGGCACTGTTTGGGCTGATTTCTGAAATGAAGAAAGGTCCCCTTTCTGAACTAAGGTCACTTTGCCTTTGGTTTTGGATGGTCCCTAAAAAAAAATTTGTCAAAAAAAGCACTAAAAAACCACAGATTTTCGGGTAAATTAGATGTAGCAATAAAAAAAAATTTAAAATAATTCTTACTTTCTGGCGACTTTTCCCCAATGTCCCAAAACCCCCCATTTTTTTGGGTTTTTTTTGAAACCCAAACCCCTTTTTTAAACCCCCAAAATTCTTGATGTAAATGAACTTCGTACACCAAGACAAGGGAAATTATACCCCCGGACACGACACTTTGAAATTTGCGCCTAAATATGGGCGTTGCGCCTTTTGAGGCCATTTTAATGAAAAGTAAGGCGCCTCCATCGCATTTATGTGCCATGATGGGTTGCATTACAACACTAAAAAAGTTTATGCTAGGGGCCGCTTTTTTCCCAAATACCCCTTTTTAGGGCATTTAGTTTCTATGCAATTTTATACCTGCCCGGCCAGAATTTTGAGGGGATAAAACTTTCTGGCGCATTTTAAACACTGATTTAAATGAAAAAAAAACTGGCGTGGAAAAAGCCCCTTTTCTGACATGCGCCCGAAGTGTTTTTTTTGGGGTCTTTTTAAAAATGCTGCTATCTTTGTTTTCTTGTGGGTTTTTTTTTATAAACTGAAAAAGGGCCGGAAAGGGTTGGGTTTTCCCCTTTACCACCGCAAGGGGGATGGCGTAAGCCCCCACCAGGGGGGCGGGAAACTAAGTAAGGGCCCCCAGTATTTACCAGAGGCCCCCCGCAAAAACGGGATGGGCTTCTGCGGGGGGGTCTACCAGGGTTTTCCTTCCCCCGGTGGGGCTTGCCTGCTTTTGGGGGCCAAGGGTAGGCGAGGTACAAAAATCGGGAGGCAGGCTCGGTCGGGACAGGCAGGGGGTCAGGGCAGGCCGGGTCGGTTTCGAAAAGGGACAGGGAGGAAAGGGCATGGGGTGGCGGCAAGGTTTGTGGTCGGTTTAAAAAGTAAAGCTGGCGGTTCAAATAAAGGTAGAAAAACTAGATGAGACTTTTGGAACGCCCTTTTTCCTTTGGGAAATAAAAACCAAAATATCCGGGAAAGGCCGCCAGGAAGGGGCCGGACTTAAAAAAGGGGGCAGTGCCCGGCAATGACCAATTACCGGCCCCACTGCCCCTTTAAAAATTTTAAACTGCCGGGACCCGCACGGCCCCAGGGGCGGAGCCCCCGGGCCCCGAGGTGGAACAGGCTGAGCAGGGCGTTGTTTGGGTAAGTAACGCCCCTTGGGGGCCCGGGGGGGAATGACCCCGATCTCAAAGTTTTAGGGACGGGCTTTCCCCTAGGTGTAAAGGGGGCACCCAAGCGCCTGCGACCCGGGACAAGCGTCGCAGGGGCATCCGTGACATATACTTAGGCACATAAGCAGGGGTTGTCCGGTTGAACCAACACTTTTAATCGACTTAACATAAAATTTGGGGCAAATTTAGTTTAATGAGTGTTTTTTAATAACAAAAAAAAATTTTTGAGCCTAAAGGGACCCTTGCTTTCTCTAAATAATGTTTTTGTCTTGTTGACGTCATTTCGATAGTTCCTAACTTCAAAAAATTTTTAAAAAAGTCAAAACTTCCCCTTTACTTGAGGTTTTTTTCCCTTAAAAAAGAGTAAGGTGTTTAACAAACCAAAAGTGAAGGGGTTTAAATTTCATTTATCTATTTGTACATGAATTATAAATTTCGGCAAATTTGCTTCAAACAGCTATGGGAAGCCTGGCTTTTTTGAGGTTTTTTTGATCAAATAAAACTTCCGACCTAAAATGGATTTTTAATGACTTTTTGGGGTTATACGCGCTTTTCCCCGGGGGTTTTTTTGTGTGTTTTTCGGAACATTGCACACAGGGCACATTGTCCTTACTGTGTAGTATTCATGTTTTTTTCATTAGATAAAAAAGTCCCCTAGGCCCGGGAAAAATTTTTCTCTTTGGGAAAATGAAATGTTCGCTGACTTTATTTATTTTTTTTTAAAACAAATTTTTAAATTTTTTTCCTTTGGAGAACTTTTCCCAAATTTTTCATGGAATTGGGTTTAAAATTAATGCCTTATAGAACTTTTTTTTGAAAGCAAAATTTGGAAATGGGTATCATAGGGGGATTTAGTGGTATCTGCAAAAAAAAGGTCTTTTGGGTATATTTTATCCTATTGCAGAATATTACCATAGCTTCTGCTGCCATGATGCATCTCTTTTCTTAAAGCCCTGGAAATCAGGGTGTTGTAGCTAGGTCTTTCTTCACCGGGGTAAAGTCTCAGTTTGCTGCATTAGCACTGTATCTACAGTAAATACCATGAACAAGGCAAAGCTATTCATTGATGCTTTTTTATGGCACAAAGCTGATGCAAACACGGAATTTTTTAATGTAGACTTTCCAAGTGTATTGGTGCCAACCACATTGATGGCAACATTCTTTTTTTTCTTCCACCCCTTTGTATATTCACATTGATACATTTTTATTTGTCATACATATATTTATTTATTTATTTACATATATTTTATTTAAATCTATTTTTAAATAGACTGGTTTAATGGTTACTGACAGTATTCCTATATTATCCCTGGAGGTCTAGAGTGACTTAGTGGTTGAAGGGGTATGTATATATATGCAGGCCATTGCTGGCATATCCTGTGGATATACCATAAAAGTGTGATAGAATTTAGATCTTTGGGAATAAGAATATCCATAGGATATGCCAGCAGTCGCCTGCATTGGTATACATACCTCTTTAACCACTAAGCTGATCTAGTGGCATATTCAATGAATAGATGAAAATACCACACGCAGGGCCGGGACAAGACATTTTGGTGCCCTAGGCAAAAGGGTAAAATGCCCCCCCCCCCCACTAACCCTATTATAGAAAAAAAAACTTAAATTCAAATCCCCCTCCCTTTGCCATTTTACAGGAATTAAAAAAAAAAAGTTACACATAATTCGGTATCACAGCGTACAAAACCGATCAATCAAAACATAACATCATTACCCTGTACACGCAACACCGTACATAAAAAAAAAAATGTATTCTAAAATTGGGGGTCTTGGTCCTTTCACATCCCCTAAAATTAAAGAGAAGTGATCAAAGTTCACTATGTATCCAAAATGGTGCAGGGAAAGTACACATCAACCCGTAAGAAACGCCCCCCTCACTGAAGTCCACAGGGGGATGAACAAAAAAACGTATTTGCTGAAAATTTAAAGAGTAGGAGATGTTTAGGTTTTTTTTGCGGTACTAAAACAAGAAATGAAAACTCTACATGTTTGGTATTGCCCGGACTTGAATCAACTGCATAATACAGAGAACACATCAATTATACCAAAGTGAACGAGAGGAAAATAAACCTCTCAGTCGCAAACAATGGTGCAAGCATTGTTATTTTTTTCCATTCACCCCACTTCTAGAAGTTTTTTTTGCAGTTCCCAGTAATATTCTATAGTACAGTGAATGAAATCATTAGAAAGTCCATCTTGTCCCACAAAAAAAAGCCCTCAGAAGTCTATGTAGGTGGAAGAAAAAAACAAAACTTATGTCTCTTGTAAGGCAGAAGAACTAATAAAAAGACCCCATATTATTAGACGTTTGTAAGGAAGTGGTTAAAAGAGTTTATTTCTGCGGCAGAGGCGGCGGAATAGGGGGCATCAGCAAAACTGCAACCCAAAACCTACGTATTGATCACAAAGTGCTAAAACACTATTGTCACCTGAATACCGAGGTGAGGGCTGTCTGTTACCCATAGCAACCGGTCCGAGTCCAGCTTTTATTTTTTTACCATAATAAATTTATGCACGGCGCAGCACCCCCCACGTGACAGGCAGAGGTGGCGCCCTAGGCGACCGCCCACCTCTGCCTACTCATCGTCCCGTCTCTGACCACACGAACTGGGCCACAGGGGAGCAAGGGAAACACTTTTTGGACCTTGAGCATGGTAGATCTGGGGCTGCTTTTCAGGTAGAAAGGCAAAGAAAGGCAGAAAGCAAGAGGCATTTGCAGTTATGTATACTAGCTGTTGGGTGGGCCCCAATAATCGACTCCACAAATGGGCCCCAACAATCAATTCCACTGATGGGCTCCAAAAATCATCTGCACTGGTGAGTCTCAAGAACAGACTCCTCTGGTGGGCTCCAGGCTCCACTTGGACCTATCTCCAGAAAGGGGGTTCCCTTACCCTTGACCTATTTTTTGTCACAGCTACAGCAAATGGAACGGTGGCCAAACATTCACTTCCAAGGAAGTTTCGAAAATAGCTGATTTAGTGTGCTCATCTGTACTCAGGGCTCCCATGAATACAGGCAGGGCCGGACTGGGAATAAAAATCAGCCCAGGCACTAAGCCCCCACTCAGCCACAAAAATATCCGCTTATCAAAAATGTCCATTGTTTCTCAACCAGCACCTTCCACTCTTCTAAAATAAACTACACTATAAATCTGCTTCACAGGAGCAATTTTTTGGTGCAATTTTTTATATGATTTTTTGTGCGTTTTGTTGGTGCATAAAGCAGAGCAGCTAATGCATACATTTCTGCACAAAAAAACCCATCAAAAATGCACCAAAACCTCTCCGTGTGAAAGCAGCACTAAACACAAAGCAAGAAAAGGAAAAATGGGGCAGAGAAACCCTCATCACAGAGTCAGGTGTGTGCGCTTTTACCATCAGTGACAAGCCCACACTGACACAAAACATAAGCACCAGCATAACCTACAATCCCACCAATCACATCACCAGTAGTCAGGTCACATCACATCCCCTGTATATAATCCCACACACCCCCCTGTATATAATCCCACACACCTCCTGGATACCCCAAACACCGCCTGTATATAATGCCACAACACCTCCTGTAATATAATCCCACAACCACCCCCAGTATATAATGCCACACACCTCCTTAATTATAATCCCACACACTCCTGTATAAAATCCCACACACCTCCTGTATATAATCCACACACCCCCTGTATATAATCCACACACCCCCTGTAATAATCCCCACACACGCTCCCTGTATACCACCCCACACACCCCGATCTCCTGGTATATAATGCCACACACCTCCTGTATATAAACCCACACACCTCTCTGTATATATCCCACACACCTCCTGTATATAATCCCCCACACACCTCCTTTATATAATCCCACACACCGCCTGTATATAATCCCACACACCCCCTGTATATAATCCCACGCACCTCCTGTATATCCCACACACCTACTGTATACCCACACACCTCTTGTATACCCACACACCTCCTGTATACCCACACACCCCCTGTATATAATCCCACACACCTCCTGTGTATAATCCCACACACCTCCTGTGTATAATCCCACACACCTCCTGTATATAATCCCACACACCTCCTGTGTATAATCCCCCACACCTCCTGTATATAATCCCACACACCTCCTGTGTATAATCCCCCACACCTCCTGTATATAATCCCACACACCTCCTGTGTATAATCCCCCACACCTCCTGTATATAATCCCACACACCTCCTGTATATAATCCCACACACATCTTGTATATCCCACACACCTCCTGTATACCCACACACCTCTTGTATACCCACACACCTCTTATATACCCACACACCTCTTGTATACCCCACACACCTCCTGTATACCCCACACACTCCCTGTATACCCACACACCTCTTGTATACCCCACACACCCGCTGTATATCCACACACCTCCTGTATATAATCCCACACACCTCCTGTGTATAATCCCACACACCTCCTGTGTATAATCCCCCACACCTCCTGTATATAATCCCACACACCTCCTGTGTATAATCCCCCACACCTCCTGTATATAATCCCACACACCTCCTGTATATAATCCCACACACATCTTGTATATCCCACACACCTCCTGTATACCCACACACCTCTTGTATACCCACACACCTCTTATATACCCACACACCTCTTGTATACCCCACACACCTCCTGTTTACCCCACACACCCCCTGTATACCCACACACCTCTTGTATACCCACACACCTCTTGTATACCCACACACCTCTTGTATACCCCACACACCTCCTGTATAGCCCACACCCCCCCTGTATATCCCACACACCCTCTCTGTATAGCCCACTACAACCCCGTAGGGGCCCACACACCTCATGTATACCCACACACCTCTTGTATACCCCACACACCCCCTGTATATAATGCCACACACCTCCTGTTTACCCCACACACCCCCTGTATACCCCACACACCTCACGCCACCCCCAGTATAAAATGCCAACACCCTCCTGTATACCCCACACACACCCCCTGTAATATCCCACACACCCACCCCTGTATACCCACACACCTCCTGTATAACCCACACCACCCCCTTTATACCCACACACCTCCTGTTTACCCCACACACCTCCTGTAATACCTCCAGACACCCCCTGTAATACCCCACACACCTCCTGTATACCCACCACACCTCCTGTAATACCCCACACAGCTGCCTTAACTCCCACACACCGCCTGTATACCCACACCACCCCTTTGTATACCCCCACACACCCCTGATACCCACACACCCCCTGTATATCATCCCACACATCCCCTGTATACCCCACACACCCCCTGTGTTTTCCACACACCTCTGTATACACCCACACAATGACACACATTATACAGAAACATACACCTATCCAAAGACATGAACACACAAGTACACATGCCCACACATACGCTTCCAGTGCAGTCCCACAGTGAGGGGCGACTCACTCACCTGGATATCTCCAGACGGGCAAGGAATGACCCGGAGGATCACAGCAGGGGGCGAAGCGATCTCCCTGCCGGACAGTGGCTGCTGCAACTTCCTGAGCTTGTGTGAGCAAGGCCTGCGCCCCTCCTCTCTCCTCAGCCTCGTCACCGTCCTGCAGTCGCCATGCCTGCACTGAGCAGCCATCCTGAGCTTTGTGTGGTCCTGAGACGACACACAAATTTCAATAGACAGTCGGGATCCTGAGGGTTTCGGGCACAGGCAGTCTTTGATCCTGAGCTTGTGCCCCGAACAGTACTGCCTAACGACGGCCCCCTGGTTACATTGGCAACACTGCGCCGCTGTGGAGCATCCCGCTCACTGCGGCGTCCTCTGAGATGCGGCTGCTCTCTGTAGTGGCCGCAGCCCGGCCTCTATAAGTATTCTAATTCTTGCTGTGGCTGCGGAGCATCCCGGGCTCACTGCATCGGCCCTCAACATATGACGCAACGGCCCTCTTGCAGTCCCCGGCAGCCAAAATCAAATATGTGTGCCAGTGCACAAGTGCGGCCGGCCCTGCTAATAAGGTGAGCAGTGTCGGTATGTTATGCTCGGGCGGCCCACGTGTGTCACGGCTGCGTGGCCCGCCGGGATTTCGCCCGGTGGGACAGGTTCTCAGTCCGGGCCTGAATACAGGTAGAAACAAGTACAGGTGGGGTGGTGTTAAGAACCGGTCAAGGGGATCCAGAAAATATCTTGTGATCTTGTCAAAAATATAAGAGCTAGGAATACTCCTTTAATGCCTAGTATCTGATGGTCTAGGTAGGGTTAACATTGACATCTATTATGCATGGAGGTTTCTCTCTCATCAGGGGTGTAGCTTAAATGTCCTGGGCCCCAATGCAAAAGGACCCTCACATACAATGTGTAATTTATAATACTAGTATTATGTGGCAGAAGAATCTTTAGGCCCTCCTAGGCTTCAGGGCCCAGTATATATTGTTCCACCTGCACCCCCTATAACTATGCCTCAGCTCATAATTCTTTGGTTGAGACTCTTATTTGCCACACTGTGGTTCCAGGTCTAAAACCAGCCAGGACAGCATCCATGTCTGGGGTGGCGGGTAGGTAGAGGTAGGGTGTCGCCTAGGGTGACTAGATATGCCTAGCAGTAAGGAGGTGCAAAGATGTGATAAACCTGCTCCATACACAACAGTTTCTGGCTATTAGTTACAGCCGTAACCTGCTTTTAGCAGATGATAACTCTGATCTTGAACATGTAACTCCTTAGGTTAGTGCATCCTTGGCATCTTAGCAGTTATACAGGAGAGGGGTGTCCCTTCCACCTCCCTATCGGATTCCCTGTGACAAAATCGCGAGGAATCAACCAGCAGTCATGGCAGCCAGGAGACAAATGAAGGCTTGTCATTTTATTGCCGCTATTACACCCTGCTAGAGGCCGGGTGTAATAGAAGACCTGTAACATCACACTATTTCTGCAATACCTTAGGAATAAAGTTACAAGTAAAATAAAAAAGTATTAAAAGTTTAAAAAAACACTCCACCTTTCCTCATTTTACAAATACAAAAAGAAAAACAATTTGACAAGACATGTTATACAGAGCTGGGGAGGAGAATTTGTTTTGACCCTCTATATGTCGTCTTCTGTATGTCATTTCTCAAGGTACAAGCAATAAACTACCTAAAACGTATCCATTGCATTTTCCACACTGGATCTCCACATGCAACTAGTGTTGCTAGGGAATTAATTTAGCATGTTATCTATAATATATCTACCACTCTCTTGTACAGAGATTGCTGCTATCACTGCTAATCAGGGACTTCTCTAACGTACATTGCTGGCACATATAGGCATAATTTTGGGGGGAACGGAGGGGACTGGTCCCTCCACTTTTTTCTGGGTGGGGGATGGTTCCCCCCAGTTTTTAGCCACTTCAATAAAAAATAATAGATACCAAAGCATGAAAATACGTTAAGGTAATCGCTACAAGCAAAATTTAACAAATTGTGTAAAACTTATTCCTAAATATGAACGTCAGTAAATGTTTAGAAATATGGTCTTGTTCTTTAGTACAGTTTATTTGCCTTTTGAACATTGACTGATAAGTAATAATGTTAGCACGGCAACTTCTAAAACTGCATCCAGTGTCATAATGTAAAAGTAAGACTGACTTGCGGTACACTATGATAGAATTACATGTTGGAAAATATTTATACTGAAAACAATTGCCAAACTACTTTAAATGTGTAACATATTAATTATTTTTTGTCTTTGGAATGTTACGTAACACAAACTCAACATAGCATTGACAGATTATACCGAGTAACACGGAATAATATTGTTAAAGAAGTCATTCAAAAGTTTCCAAACAGTTGCTGCCTACACTCATTGCCTGCAATGAACTTGTTTACAAGTGACTTTCTATCAAGGCGATCAATGTACTCAGAGAAGAAAGAAGTTAACCCTTTGCCTCCTATTTTTGTTCTGAGTGCATACTTGGGGAAACAGTGTAGGTAGCCAGCCCTCAGTGTCAGTGTGCAGAGTGTAGAGCAGATGCTGATTGGTAGAGCAAGAGTCAGCAGGGGCTGCTTTGCCAATTATAACGCTGCTCACAGTCCAGCACACTCTGTATCTGGAGCTGTGTAGGTATCTTTCCCTCCTCGTATACCACTTCCCCTAAGATCAGCCCTCGTCAGAGAAGAAGAGAAGCTCCTGCCGAATGAATCAGTGGCCCCCTGCCTCTCCTGTCTGTAGCAGGAGGAAGAAGTTGCCGACTGAACCAGACTACAGGAGACAGGTAAGTAGGGGACAAGGGTGCTAGGCATTGTGTGTGCATGTGAGTAGGTTATGTAGTGTATATGTGTATGTGAAATGTGTATATATTGTATGTACAGTCATGTGTCTAGGAAAAAAAAAATATATATATATATAATATTATAATAGTATAATATATATATATATACACTCCACCTGGCCCACTTTATTAGGTACACCTGTCCAACTGCTCGTTAACACTTAATTTCTAATCAGCCAATCACATGGCGGCAACTCAGTGCATTTAGGCATGTAGACATGGTCAAGACAATCTCCTGCAGTTCAAACCGAGCATCAGTATGGGAAGAAAGGTGATTTGAGTGCCTTTGAACGTGGCATGGTTGTTGGTGCCAGAAGGGCTGGTCTGAGTATTTCAGAGACTGCTGATCTCCTGGGGATTTTCACGCACAACCATCTCTAGGGTTTACAGAGAATGGTCCAAAAAGAAAAAATCATCCAGTGAGCGGCAGTCCTGTGGGCGGAAATGCCTTGTTGATGCCAGAGGTCAAAGGAGAATGGGCAGACTGGTTCGAGCTGATAGAAAGGCAACAGTGACTCAAATAGCCACCCGTTACAACCAAGGTAGGCAGAAGAGCATCTCTGAACGCACAGTACGGCGAACTTGAGGCAGATGGGCTACAGCAGCAGAAGACCACACCGGGTGCCACTCCTTTCAGCTAAGAACAGGAAACTGAGGCTCCAATTTGCCCAAGCTCATCGAAATTGGACAGTAAAGATTGGAAAAACGTTGCCTGGTCTGATGAGTCTCGATTTCTGCTGCGACATTCGGATGGTAGGGTCAGAATTTTGGCGTCCAACAACATGAAAGCATGGATCCATCCTCCCTTGTATCAAAGGTTCAGCTGGTGGTAGTGGGTGTCAGGTTTTGGGGAAATTTTTTTGGCACTTTTTGGGCCCCTTTTGGTCCCAAATTTAAAACATCGTTAAACACCTTGTGGAATCTATCCACGAAAAATTGAGGCATTTTTCTAAAGGGCAAAAGGGGGTCCAAACCCGTTCCCAAGCAGGGTTTGAAACCTAAAAAAGGGCCGGGGAGTGTAAAAATTATATATATATTGTTGGCCGACTGACCTCAACGGTCGCAGGTTTTTCTACCACTGGGTTTGGGAAACAGCAGGAGACTGCTGCCGACAGTCCCACCGAAATCCGGGTTTTGGGGGGGGGAAGGAAAACCTTTTGGCTCAGTAACCATGGGTTTACTGACATGTGTAACTAGAAATGGCTAGTATGCGGCTTTTGATGGGTTTGCCTTTCCCGGGAGGGCCCCACGCGGGGGGTTGGGGGGGCCCCTTCCCCACGTTCCAGGCCGGGTTTCAGTTCCGGGTTTTTACCAGGCAAAAAAAAAAGGCCTGCTGCCCAGGGATCGGGGGGGCTGGTTGCCCCAGAACCTGGAGCAGCACTGGGGGGAGACGGGGCTCTGGCCCCCAGAGGCTTGGAAAAAGGGCCGGGGACCCACGGGAACTGGGAACAAAGTTTTTGGGGTGAAAACTGGACATTAGGTCCTGTTCACATTTTGAGAGGGGGACCTGAAACCATGGGGAAGTTATTGGCCAAGGGCCGGGGTTTTATTTTTTTTTGTTTTGTTGCCTGTTGTAATGTCTGTGCCTCAACAAAGCAGGCAAAGGCCAAATTGAAACGAAAACCAGTCAGAGTGCCAACGTTTTAAACCAAAAGGGGACAGCGATCCGGCGAGCTGAATGCCCCCGGGGGCCCGAGCCAAGATGGGCCGAAGGGGGTTGTGGGTTTTAAAATTTTGGGGGAGGTTTGCCGGGGCAAATTGCACAATTGAGTTGGCGCATTTTGGCACAAAGTTTTTACCCTGAAGGGGCAGGTGACTCTTGCCACCAAAGTTTTAAAAGGGCCCCAGAACCTAAAATTTTTTGTGCTTAAAGAGAGACTTTTGGCTGTTGGTAAAAAATTTTTTGTTTTTCCATGGGGGAAAACTCCTTCCCACTAAAGGGGCAGTCCATAAAAGGGGGTTCTGATCGCGCCCGGCCACCATGCGGGAGGAAAAAAAAAAAGGCTCCGGGCACAGCTGAAGACCGAGAGAGAGGCGTTTCCCCCAAAGGGGAGACGCACAAGTTTATGTAGACCCCCGACGTGCTGTACAGAAGAAAATGTGGAAGATGACCGCGGGGGAAGGGATTTTTGGGGGTTCTTCCTCCTGCGTTTGGGGCCCCGTGGCAAAAACCGAAGGCAACCTCCAGAGCAGTGGCAGTTTCCCTGGCGCCCTATTTTAACTGACAAAACCCCCGGAGGGTGTACGGGTGATTTGTCTGGGGGCAAGACACAAAAAACTCCCCCCAAACTGAAGACCCGGGAATTTAAAAAGTCTGGGGGTTAACAAGGACGTTTGTATGCGGGAATGCAAAAACCAAAGGGGGGAAACCCTTTTTGCTAGGGGAAACCCAATCTGACGACTGCTTAAAGCGGGGGCCTGTGACCAGGGGGCCGGGTGTCGTCCCCCAAAAAGGAAATTTCTACTTGGGGGAGAGATGGGGGTTGCTGGGGGGCCCCTGGCCCCTTCCCTTTTCCCCGGTGGCCCCCCAAACTGGTTTCAGCACGGGGCCTGCTACCACCGCCCCACCGGGGAGGAGCCATTTTGGAAAGGTCCCCACAAAAAAAAGGGAAAGGCCCCCGACGGCCCTCTCGGGGAGGAGCCGAGAGGGGGCCCGTCTCAAGCCCTGGAGCCCCGGGTGAATGAAACCCCACCCGAGGCCGACCGGGAAATTAGCCCAGCAGCAGAATCCAGACGGGCCCCGAAATCAAATCGGAAAGGGACCGCTCCAGGGGGGGTTTGGTTTTTATGTCTGTGGGCTGCACCCATGGGCATGATCATTTTAGGACTTGGCTGGGCTGACGGAGGGCCCAAATAACTGACAACCCAGAAAAATCCTGAAGGGGTGGACTTGCAGAGCCCGATGGACGGGTTTCCCTTACATAAAATGGGGTTATATTGAAAAGCAAACGGGAAAAGGGGAAAATTTTACTGAGACGTAATCCATAGCTTATCACGCGGGGCCTGAGGGGGGGAAAGGTTACTGGGTTGCAAAGTTAGCACCATTTTTACTGCGCCCCTGTGGGAAAAAACAGCTAAAAGGGGGGCATTCTGCAATTTTTAAAGAGAAGCCCAATTTAGCACGGGTGATTTTGGTTTTTTTGATGGATACCACATTGGGTTCTGACCGTTGGCCCCCAGAGAGATTTTTTGAAAATTTTCTAAGGAAACTCTGCAAGTGGGGTTCCCTTGGGGGAAAGGGGGGGGGCAACTCATGAATGTGATGCCTGTTTCTGTGTATGGGGAACTAGGGGGTGGAATGTGCGGGTTTATTGACCATGAGAAAACACAAAATTGTAAAAGAGCCCTCATTTAAATTGTGGGAAAGGGGGGGGGTTTTTTTTTTTTGATTTTTGGGGGGAAGGGGAAAAAAAAAGAAATTTTTTTTTTTTTTTAAAAAAAAAAAAAAAAAGGGGGTGGGGGGGGGGAAATTTTTTTTAAAAAAAGGAAAATTTTTTTCCCCGGTTTTTTTTTTTGGGGGGGCCCCAAAAAATTTTTTTAAAAAAAAGTGACACCCCCAAAAAAGAAAAAAGGGGTTTGGGGGGAAGGGGGGGCCCTTGGGGTTTTTTTGGGGGGGGTGGGAAAAAGGGTTTTTGGGTTTTTTTTGGGGGGGAAAAAAAAGGGGGGGGGGGCCCCAAATTTTTTTGGGGGGGGGAAAAGGGGTTTTTTGGTTTTTGGGAAAAAAAAATTTAAAAAAAAAGGGGGCCCCAAAAAAGGGGGGGGTTTTTTTAAAAAGGGGGGGGGGAAAATTTTTTTTGGGAAACCCCCCGGGGGGTTTTTTTTTTTTTTAATAAAAAACCAAAAAAAAAGGGGGGGGGGGGGTTTGGGTTTTTTGGGGGGGGGAAAAAAAAATTTTTTAAAAAAGTTTTTGGGGGGAAAAAAAAAAAAAAAATTTTTTTTTTTTAATTTAAAAACCCCAAAAGGGGAAATTTTTAAATTTTCCCGGGAGGGGGGGCTTAAAAATTTTTTAAAAAAACCCCCCTTTGGGGGGGGCCCCAAAGGGGTCCCCTTCCCCCCCCCCTTGGGCCCCCCCTTTTCCCCCTTTAAATTTCCCCAAAAACGGGTTTTTTGGGGGGGGGAAAAAAATTTTTTTGGGGGGGGTGGGTCCCCCGCCCCCTTTTTTGGGGGGGGGGGGGTTTTTTCCCCCCCCCGGGGTTTTTTTTGGGGGGGGGATAAAAAAAACCCCCCGGGGGGGGGGGGGGGCCCTTTTTGGGGTTTTCCCCCCGGGGGGGAAAAAAAAAAAAAGGGGGGGGGGGGGGAATTTTTTTGGGGGGGGAAAATTTTTTTTTAAATTTTAAAAAACCCCTTTTTTTCCCGGGGGGGAGGGGGGGGGGGGGTAAAAACCCCGGGGTTTGGGGGGGAAAAAAAACCCGGGAAAATTTGGGGGGGAAATTTGGAAAAAGGGGGTTTTGGCCCCCGGGGGGGCCCCCCCGGGGGGGGGGCCCCCAAAAAAAATTGGGGGGGGGGGGGGGGGAGGGGGGGGGGGGGGGGGGGGGGGGGGGGGGAGGGGGGGGGAAAAAATTTTTTGGGGGGAAATTTTTAAAGGGGGTTTGGGGGGGGGGGGGGTTTTTTTGGGGGGGGGGTTTTTGGGGGGGGGGTTTGGGGGGGGGGGGGGTTTTTTTTAGGGGGATTTGGGAAGGGGGGGTTTTTTGTTTGGGGGGCCCCCCCCGGGGGGGTTTTTTGAAAGGGGGAAAAAAACCGGGGGGAAAGGGGCCCCCGGGGGGCCCCCCCGGGGGGGCCCCGGAAAAGGGGGGGTTTTTTTGGTTTCCCAAAAAAAAAGGAAAATGGGGGGGGGGAAAAAGGGGAAAAAGGCCCGGGGGGAAACCGGCCCCCTTTGGGGGGGGCCGGGGGGGGAAAAAGGGGGAAATTTTTTTTGGGGGGGAAAAAAAAGGCCCAAAAAAAAAGGGGGGGTATGGTTTTTGGGTCATTTTTGTAAGTTAACGGCATCACCGTCGGATTGGAAAAAATGAGGATCAGAGTCATTTTGTGGGGAAAGTTGGTCTTTAATGGTGGGATTTTTTAGACCCAAGCTAAAAATTTTCGGGGTACAAAAACTTTTTGGAAAAGGTCCACAAGGAAATGTGGTGTTGCCCCCGGGATGAAGATTCACAAAGGGTTTAAGATGGTTCACTGGAAGTGTTTTGCCCCGGGGGAAAGGGTTGTTCAGGTGAGAAAGACCTGCGGCCTTTATCAAAAGGGGGGGGGGGGGGGGGGGGTTTTAAAATGGGGGCCAAAACTGACCCAGACGTGAGGGATTTAAACCATTAGGGGCGAAACAGCAGGAGATCTGCGGACTGCCCCGAAATCCTTTTGGGGGGGGGATTTTAGGGGGGGAAGGGGGGGGGGGGGGGGGGGGGGGGGGGGGGGGGGGGGGGGGCAACCATATGGGGGCCAGTAACCCAAAGGTTACGACATTTAACAGTATGGCGCTATGCGGTTTTTTGAGGGGTTCCCTTTCCCGGACGGCCACACGTTGATTGGGGCCTTTTCCCCACGTTCCAGGCCGGGTTCGGTTTCCAGGATTTCCAGGCAATAAAAAGCCTGTTTCCCAGGTGACAGGGGGCGGGATGCTGCCAAACCTGGGGCAGCATGGAGTGGAGACGGGGCTCGGGCCCCCCCCCGGGGCTTGGAAAAAACCGGGACCCAGTGGAACTGGCAAAGTTTTTTGGGTAGACTGGACTTTGGGTCCTGTTCAATGGAGAGGGGGACTCTGACAATTTGTATTAGGGGCCAACGGCCGGGGTTTATTTTGTTTGTTTTGTTCCCTTTCTTGTAATTTCTGTGCCTCAATAAAGCTGGTGAGGCCAAGATTAAAACGGAAGCCGGAGTCAGGTCCCAACTGCCCCTTACAGGGGCGGCGATCCGCGAGCTAATGACCCCCCCGGGGGAGCCAAAAGGGGGGCCAAGGCGGTGAGGTTTTACAAAATTAAAAATAAAAAAGGGGTTTTTGTTTTAAAATATCCATGTGTGTATAAGGATGTTACACGGGTCTTTGGTCTGTATTCGGGATAATTTTGCTGCAAATGCCCGAAGTAGGACTGTAACAATAATTTATACTGTCATTTAGAGAAATGATTTTAAATTCTATTTTCCCCCAAGTACTTCGTGCCAGGAGAAAGAAGTAGCATGTCACTTCTTCCCTGCACGTACGTGCCATGGAAAATGAAAGCGAATGGGGCCAGCCCTTCAGCATTTTAGAAGTATGTACTGGCCAGCACGTAATTCTAAAACACCCAACATATAGCAGAGCTCACAGTACGCCCCGCTATACACGTGTGAACCTACCTTAAGGGTATGTTCACACGGAGGATATGAATGCTGATTCTGGAGCGGCATCCAATCTGACAGGAAACTGATTTACATTATACCCTATGTAAAATCAGTGTTGTCGTTTACGTGACACTGATTTTATTCAAGTATTTTCAGTGCATACTGTCAGCGCATACACAGAATTCTTCGAGGTGTTTTATGCACTAACAGCACTAAAGGAGAGGAGGCAGAAATCTGCCTCGGCAGTCTGGGTCGTTTGCTCGTCGGAATTCTGCGTTTGTAAGCGCCCAATTTCCAACAAGCAAACGATACTGTCAGTGCCGAACCCCATCATGTGAACTCACCCTAAGTGTGTAGTGTGTCTGTGTTCAATATATGTATGTATACACACAAAATTTGTGAGGTACCTTGTTTAATGTAGTTAGTCTCTGGGGTCCAGTGTGTAATGTAATAATCTCTGGGGTCCCGTGTGTAATGTAGCAATCTGTGGGGTACAATGTGTAATGTAGTAAGCTCTGGGGTACAGTGTGTAATTTAATCTTTAGAGTACATTGAGTAATCTAATTAATTTCTAGGGTTCAGTGTGTACTATAATACATTTTTGGGGAACGGTGAAAAATATTATTTCTTGAGTACAATGTGCAATTCATTTCTAAGGTTCAGTTAGTAATGTAATTTCTGTGGCTCCCATGTGTAATATAATTCATTCATGGGGTGCAGTGAGGGATGTCATTTCTGGTGTATGGAATGCAATAAAATACATTTTGGGGTACAGTATGTGACATAAGTAATTCCTAGGGGTACAGTGAGATCGGGGTATTTTTTTTTCCCTTTATTCTGTTGTTTTGTTTTTACAAAGGGTAATGGGTATTGATGGGGGGTAAGGGGGGAAAGTGAAATTTGGCTTTGCACAACATTTTTTTTTTCCCAATGGGGGTGGAAAAGGGGAAATTTTTTTGTTTTTCTTTTTTGGTTCTTTCCCAGGGGGTTTTTTTAGTCCCTTGCCCGGGGCCCGGGATCCTCAGAAATTTTTAAAAATTTTGCAAATGTTTTTAATTTAAAACAACAGTGAAAACAAAAATTTACTACCCTTTTAAAATAAAAGATGGGCATGATGTGTAAAAATCTGTTTTAACGAAAAATTGCTAAAGAATCCCCTTTTGAAATACTGCGGCGCCTTAATAGGTAAAATTTAGGCCCCGTTCCCGGCCTTATTTCCCGAGGGGATTGGGCCGTATTCCGCGCCGGATTTGCGTTTTAAATTTACGGCGAAAACCTTTGGAGTCTTTAAAGGGGAAATTCCACTGCTCTCAAAAGGGGAACAGTGGATTCTTTCCGCTCCCCCCGTGGGGCAAATCCGCCCCCGGGGGGGAAAGGGGGAAAAGTAAACTTGAAACATTATTTAGGGCCCGGGGAAACGCGCCGTTAAAACAAGGGCTTTTGTTATGGGGCCGGGAGCGGCGCCCCCGACGCGCTCCGGCCCGCCCCCGTCCCGCCCCGAAATTCACGGGGGGAATTTGGGGGCTCAATACGGGGACAAATCCCCCGTGAAAAACCCGTGTAAAACACCCCCCGGCCTAAATTTGATCTGACATTCACTTCCCTTATTGAATTTTCTATTTAAAACTATGACTTTTTTAAACCCCATGAAGGGAGTAGTAAAAACTTAGTATCAAAAAGAAAAAATAAAAACCTTATTTTTTTTGCCCAAAAGTTTTTTTGGGGGTTATGGGTTTTGCCCGGATCCAAATTGGGGGGAAACTACAGAAATTTAGCCTTAAGGGTTAGGGGGCGGGGGGGGGGTTTTTGAGGGGAGGAAGGGAGAAAAAAGGGAAGGGGAAAAGGAAAGGGGGAAAGGGGAGGAAAGGAAAGGAAGGGGAGGAGAGGGAAAATTGGTCCCCATAAATTTTTTAAACCCAAAATTTTTAAAACCTTATGAGGGGCAGTTTACTATTTTGGGGCAACTGTTTTTTGCTGGGATTTAATCCAGTCACACACAGTTCTCAACCCTTTAATTTCTATCAACCTCTTTTTTAAAGGAAAAATTTCTATAAAGGGCCAAATTTTTATTTCCGTTGCTTTTGGTGTAACTTTTTCCTTGGACAACAAAAATTTAAATTTTAATAATATTTTTTTTTTCTAAACCCCACACGGGAAAAGACCCGGCTCTTTTTTTTAAACCCTCATCGCCATTGTGTCCTCGTGGTTTCCCAAGTGTCCTAATTTCCATGGGTGATCTTTAAAATCCCCCAAACCCCAAGCAGCCCCTTTTAAAGCATCTCCAGAGTGCCGCTCTTCATGGATTTCTTCTCTCAGAATTGCCTTATCTTCTATTATGGACTCCCTGCAGAACCTGATCTCATCAATGATTGCATTACTGGTGCAGGTTATCATTGTTTTTAAAAAACAGTTGATAAATAACCCTTAGCTCAGGGGGATTGCCACTTGTTTGCCCTTTTTGTGGTTAGACCTCCACAGCAGGGGGTGCTGTGCCTGGGGGGGAAAATTCAACATGAAAACTTTTTTCATTCTTTTTCATTGTTTTTTCCCAATTAAAGGGGGTGTTACCCTGAAGGTGTTCCCAAAAAATTTTGGGTTGGTCATAGCCTGCTACGAGGGGGGACCTGTGAGGAAAAATAGGGGAAACAGCGCTTGCGGACTTTTCCCCCCCCACTCTTTTTACATGGAAGTTCTGAGTTTAGCAGAGCACTTTCCCTTGGGTTTTAAAAGGGGAAGCCCCAAAAAAATTAAAAATTGGGAGGATGGCTGCAAGTGCCACCCTCCTATTTCCTAAAACACAGTCGGTTTGAACCCAGCTATAAAACCCAAACCCGGTTAAAAAAGGGAAGCCCCCTTCATGGAAACCCCTTTTTTAAGTTTTTTGAGTTCCCAGTGGGGTTAAAAACCCGGTCTTTGCCCAACTTTGATCCGTAAAGTGCTGTGATAAAGGGATGCCCCAAAGGAAATTTGGAAAATTCTGTGGGGGGAAAAAGGAAGTTGGCATAGGGCTTTAAACCTTGTTGTGGTCCCCTCCGGGAAACGGGGTTATGGGGGTGAATGGGGGGTTGGTTTTATAAAAACTTGGGGAGGTTTGGGTTCCCCTTTTTTGGGGGCGGGCTCAAAAACAAATTTAATTTTTGGCCCACACGGAAAATCCAAATTTGGGTTCCATATTTTTTCTGCGTATGGTTATCCAAGTTGTATGTTTTTCATCTGTATTTGTTCAGTTTTTTTTGCCCAAAAAATTAATTTAAAAGGGTTTTTTTGGGTTTTATATTGCAGAAAAAAGGATTTCAAAGAAAAGACAAAGGGAAGGTTGAATTGAAAAAAAAAAAAAGGTGCATTTGGGGTCTCTAACTTTTAAAATTTTTAATGGGATTGGGGGGACGATAAATTGTATGTTAAAAACCCTGACTCTATAGAAAAGGGAAAAATTGGGACCCAAAAAACCCAAAAGGGCCCCAAACATAATGCAAATTAAAAAATAAAAAAAAATAAAACCCGGTTACAAATCCCCCCACCGGTACTTTTTAGAGGAAAACTACTAGACTGCAAAACTAAATAAACCCTCACAAAATTAAATGTAAGTCCCGTAAAGGACATTTTTGTTTCCGCACTTTTTACTGTGGGAGAGACACAAAAAAAAGACTGAAAACCCCCTTGAAATGCACCTCATTTTAATACATGTAAGTGAGTAAAAAGGACTTTTTGTACGGCACTGTACTTTTGAGAGGTGCTAATTGACCCCAATAAAATGAATGCCCCTCTTTCCCAAAACTAATACATAAAAAAGATCAGTACGGAATGTATTTCCGCAATTTACTTTTAGAAAAGGCACTCCTAGCTGCCAATCACTGAAATTAAAAACTAACTAATACATGAAAGGGCCCAGTACATGAAATGTAGAAAACGCACGTACTGTAGGGGGCCCGCACTAGAAAATCACTCCCATGCATTCCCACAAATTTCAAAATTTTTTTAAAAGGGGTTAAAATGTTCTTTTGGTCTTTTTAATTTTTGGGGCAGAAAAGAAATTTTTGGGCCCCTTTTTAAATCTAGGGAACTTCCAAAAAAAAATTTTTATAGCTATGTCCCAGCGCATGACTTTCTTTGGTTGAGATTCTTGTTTGCATTTCTGGGGTTTTCCAGCTTAAAGCCCCCCCAAAGGGTAGAATTGATGAAGTGTTTTTTACCCCCCTTGTTTTGGGATTTCTCCAGTTACTTGGTTTCACACAGAAATTTTTTGATGCATTTTTTTCCCCAGCGCTTTTTTTGAAAACCCCAAAACCAGGGGGGCCCCAAAAAATAAAACAGACAAAGGGTAAAAAGTTTTCTTTTTTATTTTTCTCTGTGGCCCTGACCCCTTTGGGTTTTGGGTTTACAAAATACTGCAGAAAGGTAAGGGGGAAAAAAAAAAGGGCCTGTGTCCCCCAAAGCCTTACATACAGTTCTCAATCCTACTTCCAAATTGCACACCATACTAGGGACAAATTCATATAAAGCTAATTTATTTACCGGAATGTTTTAGTGTAACTTTAGCCCCTGTACAACACTTAGGAATATGCTAGCATTGTGAAATAAGGAATAAATACGTCACATCCACTTCATTTTCTGTCTTGTCTACACAGACCCCGGACAGGAGGAGCCGGCCCTTTAATTTAACCTCATCATGATGGTGACCTCGTTGGGTTCCAATGTCTCATTCTTTATATTTTTTAAAGGGGTGTTACCACAAAGGCATTTCCATGGTACTGGTTGGATCATAGACTCATAGGGTTCATACTTTTTTGGATGTGGTGGTACGTTTTATGTATTTTGGGATAGAACATACCTAGGTTTCAGTTTTTGGGGCCGCCCTTTTCGGGGCGATGTCTCCACTTTATTGGTCACCTCTTTAGGGACTTCTTTGAGAATTAGTGAGCATTATTAACATTTCTTTGTGAGATATTGTATCATATATGTGCTCCTGTAGCCTTGGTATGGTTATCTGCCCTAGGTATTGATTACCACTTATTTTGTTTTTGTTTGTGTGGGGCACTTGTATAGTTTTAGCGTAGATTAATTAAAAGGTATATTTTAATTGGGATTATATTTTTGCCGAGATCTTTGGATCATAGACTGCTACGATTCAACTGTGTGAGAGAATGAGGAAGTTGGCACTTGTGGCCGTTCTCCCCGTTTGTTTCTATGAAGTTCCAAATATGGTTGAGAACACTCCCTCGATTACATAAGGAACTCCCATAAAGATTAATTGGGAGTTCACCTAAACGCCGCCCTCCTCATTCTATCACACGGGTGATTGCGTGTTATGATCCGATCTTTAACATGGAAGTGCCTTTATGGTTACACCCCTTGAAATGTATGATCTTACCAGCGAGATATAATCAGTGATGTCTATGTAGATGCAGTCACTGGAGTGAGAAGGAGATGCTGCAGGATTTTGGTAAATTTGCTGGGAAGAAACAGGGCTTGTAACTGGTCACCTGACTGGTCTCAGTATAACAAGATTATCAGGTATAAGGAAAACTGCTAATGTCAGTAAATCCCATCATAGCAAATCTCCTGGTAGCCGCTCTTAGCAAAACCCTTGTTCCCTTTTGGGTTCAGTTGTGAATTTGTTAGAATTTCTGCCCGCACTAAAGATCCATGTTACGTCCATATTTGTTTTCTGTTTTGTTATTATTTGTCTGTTTTTCATCTACATTTATTCAGTTCTTTGTCAAAGAATTAACAATTTTATTTGATTTTTTTTGATAGTATTGTTAAAATAAGGATTTTACCCCGTCACACGGCAGCCTTTAACCCATAAGTAGCATTATCCAAACCAATGATTTGCAATACAGTGAGTTAAAACCCTAAATCAAGATTAGTACACATTTTACATAGAGGTATAGATAATAAACGTCGAATTAAAGATTTTTACAGCATCTCACAAAAGTGGGCACACCCGTCACATTTTTTTGAAAAATTTTGTTGTACTTCCCATTGGCACGCTGGATCTGCTTTGTTTTAAATGTAAGTGATTTTTTAAAAGTTGTATAACAGTGTAAATTTGGGGTTCCCCCTAAAAAATTAACTTAAACAAAATCCCAATGTTTAAACCACTGGCAACAAAAGCAAGTACAACCCTAAGTGACAATCAAAAAATTTTGCCCAGTTTTCCCTTTTTTCCCCCCCAGTGTCATGTTCTCTTTGTTAAAAGGGCCTCGGGTGTGAATGGGGGAAAAGGGGTGTTAAATTTGGTGTTATTGCACTTTCACACTGGTCACTTGAGGTTTACGGGGCACTCATGGAAAGAACTCTCTGAGGATTAAAAAAAAAGAATTGTTGCTCTACAAAAAGAGGGCCTGGCTTGGGAAAAGGTTGCCAACACATGACACTACTCCAGCTGTGGCCAAAACCATCAGTGGTTAAAATTTGGTTCCACTCAGAACGGGCCTTCCCATGGTAACCAAAAAGTTGATGCACGTGCTGCGTATTCCCAGAGATTGTCTTTTCAGATTAGATGTATGAGTGCTGCCAGCATTGCTGCAGAGGTTATAGGGGTGGTGATTCAGCCTGTCAATGGTCAATCCATACGCCACACACTGCATCAAATTGTTCTGCATGGCTGTCATCCCAGAAAGTAGAATACACGGCACTCCTTTAATAGAGTTGAACAAAATTTATTAATTCACACAGTGGTTTCACATAGTTCGTCATCAGCTCTCCATTTATAAGAAGACGCTACACGCTCCTTGCCCGTCATCTTGTGTCCCTGAGGAAGGCCTAACTAGGCCGAAACGTTGGACTCTGCACCATTTCTTCTATTGTCATCCCAGTAAGAAGCCTCTTCTAAAGATGATGAACAAGAAAGCCCACAAACAGTTTGCTGAAGACAAGCAGATTAAAATGAATTATTGGAACCATGTGCTGTGGTCTGATGAGTCCTTATTTGGTGTCAAGCATGTGTGGCAGCAACCAGGTGAGGAGTACAAAGGCAAGTCTTGCCTACAGTCAAGCATGGTGGTGGGAGTGTCATGGTTTGGGACTGTATGAGAGCTACAGGCTGTGGGGAGCTACAGTTCCTTGAGGGAACTATGAATGCCAACTGTGACATACTGAAGCAGAGCATGATCCCCTCCCTCCTGGGGGGTAGGGCAGTATTCCAACATGATAACCACCTCAAACACACCTCCAAGATAACCACTGCCTTGCTAAAGAAAATGAGGGGAAAGGTTGGACTAGCCAAGTATGTCGCTTTCACCGCGCCCCCTGCGATGCTCAGTCTCGGCTCCCGTCTGTCCCAGGAGATCCCAGGAGCTGAGTGTAAGCGGCGTGATGGCGTCACGCTGCTTACACTGAGCCCCGGGACCTGGCCGTGCTGCGGGGATCCTGGAAAGGTAAGTAAATTTTATTATTTTAAAATCCTTAACTACAGGGGACACTGGTTACAATGGGGGACACTGGCTACAGGGGGCTACAGGGGGGACACTGGCTACAGGGGGGCACTGGCTACAGGAGACACTGGCTACAGGAAACACTGGCTACAGGGGACACTGGCTACAGGGGCAAGTGGCTACAAGGGGGCAAATGGCTACAAGGGGCAACTGGCTACAAGGGGGCCACTGGATACAGGGGGGACACTGGCTACAGGGAACACTGGCTAAAGGGGGGGCACTGGCTACCAGGGGACACTGGCTACAGGGGGGACATGGCTACAAGGGGGCAACTGGCAACAGGGGGGACACTGGCTACAGGGGACATGGCTACAGGGGACACTGGCTACAGGGGGCACTGGCTACAAGGGGGACACTGGCTACAGGGGGGATACTGGCTACAGGGGGATACTGGCTACAGGGGGGACACAGGCTACAGGTGGGACACTGGCTACAAAGGGCAACTGGCTACACGGGGCAACATGGCTACAAGGGGGCAACTGGCTACAAGGGGCAACTGGCTACAAGGGGGACACTGGTAGAGGGGACCCTGGCTAGAAGGGGGACACTGGCTTCAGGGGGACACTGGCTACAAGGGGGACAGTGGCTACAAGGGCAACTGGCTAAAGGTGAAACTATCATGGCTGCTGGGGCTACTATCTGGTTACAGGGGGGTTTGTACATGGTACAGGGGCAACTTATCATGGCTGCAGAGGCAACTATCTGGGCTACAGGGGCAAACTATCATGGCTACTGGGGCTTCTGTGTGCATACAGGTGGGTAATTACATGGTTACAGGGGCAGTTATCTGGTGAAGCACTGTGTTGCATTGTGGCGCATTATTTTACAGAGGGGGGGGGGGGGTCGAAATTTCTTCACTCGCTCTGAGTGCAATTTAGCCTAGGAACGGCCCTGGTGCCCCTCAGAAAAATGTTTAGCTATAGTGGATTTCCCGGGATTTTTTTTCTGCATATTATCGGTAGTAATTATATTGGAGTGATTTATAAGCAGCCAGAGTGGGAGGTGTGTGCAAGAAGGGGGGTACCAAGAAAGGAAAAGCTCCATAAGGAGGTATTATGACTATGCCGGAGGAGGGAAGAAGTGGTAGTGAATAAAAGTGGTAGAGGGTAGTCTGTTTACTTCTAGCAGTATAATCTATATTTTTTAGAGGGGGTGGGACAGGGTGGTGAAAATTGTTTTTCTCTGCAATCTGTGTGCTTTTTTTTAGAATGCAACGGTAAGGAAGGGGTAATCTATGTATTCTAAAGAAGAGGGATAGGGAGGGTGTAGGTTATGTGCTTCAAGAGGGAATTAGGAAGGGGGTTATTATCCCCCAAAGGACGCAGCTATTTTCAGATTTTTGTTTTTCCCTCCCTGCCCACCTGAAGCCATAACTTTTTTTTGGGTGAAACACGGTGAACTTTTTAATAGTACCATTATCCATTAATTATAATACAGTATACTGGAAAACTCTCCCCAAAAATATTTGTGGGGTGGAATGTGAAAACACCCGTTCAGTGTTTGGTATAAATTACCTATTATCTGTAGTGTACGGGTTGGTGTGATTCCAGTGATACCAAATTTAATTAGGTTTAATTGTGTTTTAGTACTAACAAAAAAAAATTAAAAACTTTAAAAAAAATTGCTTTGCATTTCCATTTTCGGAATTTTTTCATTGTCATGCCTGTGTGATGGTTCTTTATTTTTTTTATGGAACAAGGTCTAGTTTTTCTTGGTACCAATTTTTTTTAAAAGGCCGGATGACCAACAGACATTTTTTTTTTTTTACTGTTTACCATCTGGAATAAATAAATAACCTGATATTTTGATTGATTGGACTTTTATTAACATGGTGATACCAATTGTGTTTGTTTTCATAATTTTCTTTTATAGGGGAAAAGGTTTTTATTTTTATTTTAAACTTTAATTTTTTTAAATAGTAACAATTAGTCCACTTACAGGACTTGAACATGTGATCGCTTGATCTCTTGTCTAAATGCTGCAGTATATAGGCTTTTCATTACACTCCTATTACACCCAAGCTAAGGCATCTTACTCTGCACTGCCGTCAATATGCCATCATCGTCTGTGGTGAGACAACCCCTTTAATTTTTAACTAAATTTGGCAGCTACTTAGGCCATCAGTAAACAGGTTTTCTCGCTACAAAGATTATATCTGTAATGATGGGGACAGTAAAAATAAGCAGTTTTGCAAATGGTTTTTATTATCCAAATAATTAAGTATAGGAGCTGTTAGCTAATCTGTGAGTGTCTAGAACTGATTCTGGAGCCTGGAGTCAGGCCATGCCCCCCTTTGCTGTGATTGGCTGTCTGATATTTAGTTCAGCCCTGGTTGAGACATGTGCTGGACACACCCCCTGCGCTATGCTTAATTGCCTGTACGCTCTGTGCTTACTCCCCTCTCTGTTGTGTAAAAATGAAACTAAAACTGGATGCCTGAGTTTTCTGTGCTAGGTGCTGGCTGTGTCTGTGTAATAAAGGCTGCCTGAGCTCTCTTTGCTCCTCTCCCAGTGAGCCATATGAGGCACATTACATTTGTCTCTTAGTGTTATATTCACTTCCCTATAACCACCGCTTTATCATTCTGCTCCCCCTCTACCTCCGCCTGATAACAGAAGGAGAGGTGCAGAATGCATTTTCTCACATTTGCTTCATAGTTAAGGCTGTCTGTTTAACTGTTCTGGTTTACAAGGAATTGGGGGTGAAGGTGTGACATGCTCGGCTAGGCATGAGCATGAGAAGCTGACCCATGCAGAAGGTCTGCTGAGCTTTTTGACTTCCTCTTCCCACTGCCTCACACAGAAGATGTGATGGGACTAAGGAGGAAGCAGGGAGGGGGCGTGATGATGTCACCAGTCTTCAATGAGGGAAGACACACTTACTGGGAGGAGAGATCAGCCCCTGGATTTGAGGCTGTAAGACAGAGAGAAAGAGCTCATGTCTGCGAAAGCCTTTGGTGAGAAAACCCCTTTTCAGTCCCCTGCTGCAGTACTCTGTGATTATGTTCAGACTTGTGGTAAACCTGTAGATTTTTTTTACTGCAAATGTTCCTCTTTAAAAGGGCGGGGAAAAGAAAGAGAAGAGAGGAAAAAAGCAACGGGCCCGATATGGGAGGATGCGTCATTTACAAAAGCATAGGGTGGGCCCTTTTAAACTGCACTTTTGGGGCCCCCAAAAAAGTCAATGGGGCCTTAAAATTAACTCCATTGGGGGCCCCAGAAACCTCATGCGGGACCTTTTCCCCATCATGGTGGAGGGGGGTCGTTGGGACCCAAACTGTGGCCCCTTGTTCTACTCCTTTTTATGACACCTAGTGTATATCCGTCATGGAGTGTTAATAGGTTATTAATATTATATTATATAACCTTATACCTTATATTTTGTTTGCCTATGTAAAAGTAATACAGCTTTAAGGAACAAAAATGTCTCACAAAAAAAAGGGAAACTGCTTTTTTACGTTTTCTGACCCCTGATCAACAGCTTTTATGATTAGGAACTTGTGGGTGCATTGGGCCCCTTTTCTTAAGATAAAAAATAATTATTTAACTTGTTATGGTGGGGGTACCAGGGTAGGTTTTGCTACCCGTGGTTAGTTTTTAATTTTGGGGTTTATGGCACAAATAAAGTTCTGTTCAGTTTAGATTGCTCTGCCACAGACGTCATTATATTTCACAGGAAGAATAGTGCAGCATGCAGCGCTATTCTTCCTTCAAATTGATGGACAACACAATGGAAACTAATGTTTATCATTATGAGTCAATAGGATCCATTGGGTGCTGTCGATGTCTGTTGTGTGATGGATCCAGCATTTTCTGCACCAATCATGGAACAGAAAAACATGATTGGGAAATATGGGATTTAGGGCTGCAGATTGCGAATTGGGGGCCTTGTTTTGAAACCCCACAAAGGCAAAATTGATGGGTTTAGTCTCTTTTATGTTTTGATGTTTTTTCTTTCACTTTCCTTCCACACGGCAAAGCCAAACTGATAGGGCACTTGACATTTTATGAAAATGAGGTGTATGTGTTAGCTTCACACAGAAAATTTGTGTAAATCTAAAATTTATTTTGTGATCTATCATTGGGAGATAATATGTTGTGCTAAATTAGCAATAGGAAATGAAACAACAAAGTGTATGAATGAATATATTGGTTTTATGTTAGAGGCAAAAACATTACAGAAATTAAAAAGGGTCTCCCTTTAACCCCTTTTTAAAGACCAGCCTTTTTTTTTTTTTGGTGAAGTTCTTTTTTCCCTCCTCGCCTTCTAAAAGCCATAAACTTTTTATTTTTCCCCTAATAGAACATGGGGGTTTTTTTTTTGCGGGGACTGTTTATTTGAAATGGGGTATTCACTAACTATAGAAAATGGGAAACCGAAAAAAAAAAAAATTCCCAAAGGGTGGGAAAAAATTGTAAAAAAAAAAATGATTTTTGCATGTTTGCGGGGGTTTTGCTTTTCGGGTTTAAAATCTTTGGTAATTTTAAATGTTTTATCTGTATTTACAGGTTGTTATGCATCCGGCAATACCAAACATGTAGGGTTTTCGTTTTGTTTTGTCCGAAAAAATTAAACATTTTCTTTTTTTGAAATTTGCGAGGCGCCATTTTGTGGACAAATTTTTTTTAAAAAGGACGTCAGTGGGGGGGTTTTTTGGGGGTTGAAAGGTAATTTTTCGTTTGCAGTTTGGAATCATGCGATTTTTTGAAAATTTTTTCATTTTTTGAGGGGTTTTTATTGACCAAAAAAAAGCAATTTTTGGTGTTTAATTTTTTTTTTTTCGGTGTTAGCTTACGGGTTTAATGATTTAAATTTTTATAGATCGGGCCCTTTTTCGGCGCGGGTGATCCCAAATTGTGTAACTTTTTTTAATTTTTAAGATTGTATTTGTAATATGGGGGAAACGGGGGTGATTTGAATTTTATATTTTTTTTTTTTTGTCTTTAAAACTTTATTTTTTTTTTTTTTTTACCCCAAAAATTGAGGCCACCTTGGTACTTGCCATAGCGGCGCAATTGTTTTTTAAACCTAATGCATTTCATAGGCAATGCATTAGGGTGTAAAAGATGGCGGGTTTCCCCCCCTTCCTTTTTCGGCGGAAGTGGGGGGAAAACCGGCCAGGTAAAGGCGGGAGCCCGGCCCCCCAAAAAACCATGCCGGTCATCGGACGGCGCAGATAGCGCGCTGATGCCAAAGCCCCCTAACGATCGGTGCGCCGGAAACCGATCGGCGTTAACAGATGGCCCGGGCCACTTTGCCCCGGGGTGTTGATGGGTTTTTAAACAGCGCCGCGGGAGGCCACCCCCGGCGTGTTACTGCGGGTGTTAGCGGCGATTTGCCCCAAAAAACCCCCCGGCTGTGCGGGGGGGGGCACGGAGCGATCCCCCCGCCAAAACCCCTTTGCGGCCCTGGGAGTTTCTCTAGCCAAGATCGTTAAGGGGGTTAAGGAAAGTTTGTACTGCCAGGTTGGCTCTCAGCTAGGGAAAGCCTACAGTTTCCCGAGAATAAAGGGGGGGTAATCTTTCGGCCCTCCTCTTCTTCCCTTTAGGAGCCCCAAAAAATTTCGGAATCACCCCGGGCTATATTAGAGTATCATAGAAGTAAATGAGGGGACGGGTGAAAATTTTTGGGTGAGTAAAAAACTTTAGTTTTCTTATTTAGGAAGTAGTGTGAGGTGGTTTCTATAAAGCAGTTAAAAGGAATGTTAGTTTAGGGTATAGACTAAATAGAAATTTTTCAAAGGTTTTTGGCTCCGGGAACAGTAGGTCATACCCCCCAGCCCAAAAGGGGGCTGAATCTTTGGGGGGGAGAAGGGGGGCTAGATGCCGCAGTGGGGATTCAAAGTTATCTAGGGGGGGAAAAGTGTTTTGAGTTAGTCTGTTGGAGAAGCTGCCTGAGATTTTCCAGAGAGTGAGCAGAAAGAATCCTCATATCCCCGGTGGAATGAAGGGGAAGAAAAGCATGGAAGGGCAGAAAGCAGCTGGGGGAATAAGGATTTTTATAGTTATCGTTATCAGCAAGCAAGCCGGGAGGGCCCGGGGCGAACTTCGCCTCTGCCGGAGCGCTTGGAAAGGGGCAAAAAGCC